>PVKP010005805.1:17648-87114 GCA_004027715.1 Plecturocebus donacophilus
AGGAGTAGGCAGTTGCAGTGAGCTGAGAGTGTGCTATTGCACTCCAGCCCAGACGACAGTGTGAGACTCTGTCTCAAAAAAAAAAAAAAAAAAAAAAAAAAAGCTGGGCATGGTGGCTCACACCTGTAATCCTAGCACTTTGGGAGGCCAAGGTGGGTGGTTCACCTTAAGTCAGGAGTTCGAGACCAGCCTGGCCAACATGATGAAACTCCATCTATACTAAAAATACAAAAATTAGCGGCGGGTTTCTATAATCCCAGCTACTCAGCAGGCTGAGGCAGGGAGAATCGCTTGAACCCGGGAGACAGAGGTTGCAGTGAGCTGAGATTGCACCACTGTACTCTAGCCTGGATGACACAGTGATACTGCATGTCAAAAAAAAATAATAATTCCTGCAGCCTCCCTCAGCCTCCCGGAGAGTCTACCCCTTCCCTGGGCTCTCCAGAGCCCTCCCTTTGCCTACCTGTCCTGAAGGGTCTGGGAGCCGGGTCTTGGGAGGTACTGGCAGAGGGAGGAGAGTGGCTCTGAGCAGCTGCTCCTCCCTCCGCAGCTGTCCCCCTACCCTGTCATCCTATCCCTGGAGAACCACTGCGGGCTGGAGCAGCAGGCTGCCATGGCCCACCACCTCCGCACCATCCTGGGGGATATGCTGCTGACTCAGGCGCTGGACTCCCCGAATCCCGAGGAGCTGCCATCCCCAGAGGTGATGCCCCAGCCCCAAGCCTGGGTGCGGGGAGGGTCTGCTGGGGTCCACCTCCCACCCCTGCTCACAGCAACTCTCTGGCTCGAGACCCCTCACTTCCCACTGCCTTAACCTTTCTCCGTTCTTCGTTTGTCTGTCGTCCCCTGGTCTTGTCCCTCCACTGCCCTCTGGCTCTCCATTCTTCACTGGACGCCTAACACACACACGCCCTCTTCCGTGACCTGGCTCTGCCCTGCCGGCCCTGTGTCCCTGCCTGGAGAGTCCCGCAGGCTCTACCATTCCTGCCTGCAAGGCCTGGGTTGACACTTTCTCCAACTGGAAGTTCCTTCCTGGCCATCCACACTTGCCAAGCATCACCTGCTTAGAATTCAGCTCTGCTGCCACCACCTCTTCCTGTGGCCTCATGCACTTCCCCAGCTCTTGGGCCAGAGGGGACCTCCTGCTCTCCCCCAGACCCCAGAGCACGTCCTCTGCCCTCTCAGGACATTGATTCTTTTCAGGCTCCTTGAGAAAACTCTCCTCCTACTCCCAATCCCCAACGTGCAGGCGGGGTTGACTCACCTTTGTGTGTGAGTGTGAGACATGCTGTTATTAGTGTGAAAATCACACCCATACGGTAAAAGAAAACTGAGCCGTACCAGGGGCTGCGATGAAAGTGCTTTCCCCTTCCGCTGACCTGTTCTCTTTCACAAGAAGGAACTGTCTCCAACTTTCTTGCGTGTCCTTTGAGAATTTCCCCATGCACATTACCTGTGTACATATGTGTACTGTCTTCTCTTTTAAATGGTACCAAAAAAGGGTGCTGTGATTACAGGTTGTAGCCTCACTTCTTCCACTAAGATCTTTTCTGAAGAGGGCCCTTCACTTTCAGTCCTGAGCTGTTGAGTGCATTTTAGTGGCTGCTGGGTGTATTCTGGTGTTGAGGGACCTTAGAAACCATCCCTACATTCCCAGTGGCTTCCTAGGCTGTTCTCCACTCACTCTTTTTATTGGAAGCATCCCTCATCTGTGTATCTCCTTTCCTGCCTCCCACTCCCAACCAGCCCCTCACATGGTGGTGGTTGAATAATTGACTGACCCGCTACCCCCAGGGCAAGAAGGCCTAACCCTTCACCCTCCACGTTGGCCCTCACAGCAGCTGAAGGGCCGGGTCCTGGTGAAGGGGAAGAAGCTGCCACCTGCTCGGAGTGAGGATGGCCGGGCTCTGTCGGACCGGGAGGAGGAGGAGGAGGAGGACGAGGACGAGGAAGAAGAAGAGGAGGCAGAGACTGCAGCGCAGAGGCGGCTGGTGAGAGCTGGTGGGTTGGGGTGGTCGGGGGGAAGTGGTGGAAGGTGGGAGGACAGGTGAGGGGAGTGGGGCCCGGCTGAGCCCTGATGAGGCTGGTCTGGTCTCCCAGGCCAAGCAGATCTCCCCGGAGCTGTCGGCCCTGGCCGTGTACTGCCAGGCCACCCGCCTTCGGACCCTGTACCCTGCCCCTGGCGCCCCCCAGCCCTGCCAGGTCAGCTCCCTCAGCGAGCGCAAAGCCAAGAAACTCATCCGGGAGGCAGGTAGGAGCTGGGGCACTGGGTGTCTGGGGCGACAGGGTGCTGGGGGCACCTCCGGAAGTGGGTCTGGAAAAGGAGTTGAGAGGGCTTTGGGGGACAGTAAAGAATCAAGGCTGGGCACAATGGCTTACGCCTATAATCTCAGCACTTTGGGAGGCTGAGATGGGTAGATCACCTGAGGTCAGGATCAAGACCAGCCTGACCACATGGAGAAACCCCATCTCTACTAAAAATACAAAATTAACTTTGGGATGCCAAGGTGGGCAGATCACCTGAGGTCAGGAGTTTGAGACCAGCCTGACCAACATGAAGAAACCCATTCTCTACTAAAAATACAAAAATTAGCTGGGTGTGGTGGCGCAAGCCTGTAATCCCAGCTACTCAGGAGGCTGAGGCAGGAGAATTGCTTGAACCCTGGAGTCAGAGGTTTTGGTGAGAGCTGAGATCGCACCATTGCACTCCAGCCTGGGCAACAAGAGCAAAACTCCATCGCAAAAAAAAAAAAAAAAGGAAGTCAAGAGGACCCCAGAGAGGGGCTGGGCTGAGGGCATGAGGGCCCTGCACATTTCCAGGGTGGATGAAGGGGAGAGTGGCAAGCTGAGGGAGGCCTGCTGTCTGCCTTCAGAGCCCCGTGGTGGGGCCGGCCATAGAGGGTAATGGGTCAGGCTGGACTGGAGCCTGGGGGAGCCCAGCAGCAGGTGCAGCACTGGGGAGGGGTTTCTGGGGTGGGTGATGCTGAGAGGACACATCACCTGGAGGAAGAGGAAGCAGCCAGGTCAAGAGGGAGAGGGGTTTCCAGACAGGAGGAACAGGTTGGTGAAAGCCTGGGGCCATGACCTGAAGGGAGTTCCAGGAACCCCAATGGAGCTGGAGGGCTATGGGCATTCAATGAACTTCATCAGGAGCAGGGAATTGGGGGCTGGGGATGTGGGGCCAGGCTGTGTGGCTGGAGGGGGTCCCCACAGCCTTCTCAGCGAGCTCCCCTCTCTCTCTAGGTCAGAGGAGAATGGGGAGCAGGGGCAGGGAGAGCTGAGGATGGCCTTGGCCTCTGTTCCCTGGAGATTACAGGCCTGGGCTTTGGGCGAGGGACCTCCAGGGTCTGTCACAGTCTCACCCCAACTCTGCCCCAGGTAACAGCTTTGTCAGGCACAACACCCGCCAGCTGACCCGCGTGTACCCACTGGGGCTGCGGATGAACTCAGCCAACTACAGCCCCCAGGAGATGTGGAACTCGGGCTGTCAGCTGGGTAAGTTGGGGCCACAGGAGCAGGAGCAGGCAGGGTGCCGCAGTGTTGAGGAGGCCTTGGCAGTCAGGGGCCCACACAGCCTTCCAGGCAGTGAAAACATGCATTTTGGTGATTATTTTTAAAGTTGCCAGCAATGTAGGTGGGAAAAGCAAATCAGGCTCGTTTGTTCTTGACAGTGTACAAGTCTCGCATTTTTATGATGGTAGAAATTAAAACCTCCACTCCCATAGACCCCGGACACACACACACCCCCACACATACCTGGCAGTCCCACTAACTCAACGCCGACAAGGGCAGAGTCTGGGGGACGCTGAGCCCCACAAACGGAGGGCCGTATCGTCTCCAGGGGTGAGGATGGAAACCCCAGGCTTCCTCAGAGCCCTGACTCAAGCCTGGCCCTGAGGGTGGGGGTTTTTTCAGTACCTCCCACCCCAGCCTTGAGGGATCCCAGGGTGGAGGTACAGGTGACAGTGGGGGCTGGGTCCTTGACCCCCGCTTCCCCTGAATTCAGGTAGGGGCAGAGCAGCGCTAAGCAGACAGTGGGACCCCAGGCCCTTTGTAGAGAGGAATGCAGTCCCCTGGAACTGAGTAGTGAGGACAGGGCCGCTGCGAGACCTTCTCTGATCCTGCTGTGTCCACAGTGGCCTTGAACTTCCAGACGCCAGGATACGAGATGGACCTCAACGCTGGACGCTTCCTGGTCAATGGGCAGTGCGGCTACGTCCTGAAACCTGCCTGCCTGCGGCAACCTGACTCGACCTTTGACCCTGAGTACCCGGGACCTTCCAGAACCACTCTCAGCATCCAGGTCAGCAGGCTGGACCAGGCCCCAGCTTGGGGTCAGACTGGTTCTGGACCCTTTGTGAGGTGAAGGAAGGCAAGGGAGGTTGGGGACAGGTTGGGAGTGGGGGGTGGTCTGAGCTTGAGGCCCATGAGGGGATGGCCAAAGTGGGCGTGGGCCCCAGTCACTCCCTTCCTCACCGCACAGGTGCTGACTGCACAGCAGCTGCCCAAGCTGAACGCTGAGAAGCCACACTCCATCGTGGACCCCCTGGTGCGCGTTGAGATCCATGGGGTGCCTGCAGACTGCACCCGGCAGGAGACAGACTACGTGCTCAACAACGGTGGGCGGCATGGGTGGAAGCAGGGTGGGGGCAGAGAGCAGAGAGTCAAGCAGGGTGCAGGGTGGGTCCTGGGCTCTGACTGCCACCCCTGTGCCCTAGGCTTCAACCCCCGCTGGGGGCAGACCCTACAGTTCCAGCTGCGGGCTCCGGAGCTGGCACTGGTCCGGTTTGTGGTGGAAGATTATGACGCCACCTCCCCCAATGACTTCGTGGGCCAATTTACACTGCCTCTTAGCAGCCTTAAGCAAGGTTGGTGGAAGCCAGTGGGGAGGGAGAGGGATGTGGGTCCAGGCCCCGCAGACCCTGTTCACCTTTGTGCCTCGAATTTCCTGCCGTGAACCAGGCCAGGCTGGGCCAGGCCCCCGGGGTGGGCAGAGGACCTGAGGCCTGGCTGTCCTCCCCACAGGGTACCGCCACATACACCTGCTTTCCAAGGATGGGGCCTCACTGTCGCCAGCCACGCTCTTCGTCCACATCCGCATCCAGCGCTCCTGAGGGCCCAGCTCATCTGCTCTGGGGTTCCACGAGTGCCAGTCCGTGTCCCCTGCAGAGCCCTCTCCTCCTCTGGAGTCGGGTGGTGGGAGTACCAACCCCCCAGCCCACCCACTTGGCCCACTCAGCCCACTCACCAGGCACTGGTCTCACTTGGGTGCTGGGGGCTGCCGGGCCCTTCCTGAAGAATAGACAGGTGCTCGTGTGACTTCAGTGAGCTCCAGCCCTTCTGTGGGCCCTGAGATGGCCCAGCTCCTCTTGTCCTTATTGTGACTTGTGAAGAGCCCAGCCTGTTGCTGCCAGGAGACTTGGGGAGGCAGGACACCTGTGGGCCCTCAGTCCCTCTCTGCCCTCCAGTGGGCCATCCCAGCCTCCTTCCCCCAGAAGAGCGCAGGCACCCCACTTGACCCTGACCCGGGCTTAGCCAGCCCCCAAGCCCTCCTTGCCCCAGGCCTTCTGGACTCCTCCCTTCAGCTCCAGAACCTGAGCTCCCCTTCCTTTCTTAAAGCAAGAAGGGGGCGCTGAGGTATGAAGTCCTGGGGAATCTGGCAGTAGGTTTTGTTTTTATTTTTTGAGACAGTCTTCCTCTGTCACCCAGGCTGGTGTGCAGTGTTGCAATCATGGCTCACTACAGCCTTGAACTCCCAGGCTCAAGCGATCCTCCCAGCCTTCTGAGTAGCTGGGACTACAGGTGCAGGCCACCACGCTTGGCTAATTTTAAAATTTTATGTAGAGACAGGAGGGTCTCCCTAAGTTGCCCAGGCATCTCGAGCTCCTGACCTCAAGTGATCCTCCTGCCCCGGCCTCCCAAAGTGCTGGGATTTACAGGCGTGAGACACTGCCCGGCCTGGCAGTAGGTTTGTAATGGTGTCATAGAAGAGCCCTGGAGAAAACAGTAGAAGGAGCCTATCTAGTTTAAAAAATAAATAAGCACGTTTATTTTACCCCGAGCGCTCCCTGAGCACCTCTATGCTGCCACCCCCACAGGCCCATGAGGAGGGACAGGGCTGGATGGGTCCCTTTGGGCCTCTTCCTCAGCAGGGTGTGGACTTGTCTAAGACAGCCAGGGGGTAGCTGCAGGAGACGTCACAGCTCAAAATAGCCCTGCCCTGGCTTAAGCTGCTGCGAGTAGCACAAGATTGTCTTGACGCCAGTCCACAAGGTCAGCGCCTCTCTCCAACACACACACACACACACACACACACACACACACACACGCGCGCGCGCGAAGGGCCTTGAATGAGGAAGGGACAGGAGTCTGAGGGACCCTCAGACAGACTGCCACTCTCCAGGCTTAGCTGCGTTCAAGGCCCGTCTGCTCAGTAGGGCAAATCCCAAGGACATGGGCTTCCCTTCCCCCAGCCGGCCAGCCTTTTACATGAAGACTGGAAACGCTTCATTATAGAAATGCTATAGGCCTCTATGGAGATGCTGAGAGAGTGCACTGGACACCAGATGACAGAATCTGGAGAAAATTCTGCATCCACACTGACAGCAGGGTGACAACGTGGAGGCCTGGAGTTTTAGGTTCCGCCAGGCAACAGTGCCGACACGGCAAGGGCAAAAATTGACGTGAGTCCCATCCCCAGAGGGTGGCCTGGAACTGGGCTGGGATAGGCCTTGAATTGGCCCCAAGTCCCAGAGAAACTAAAACACAGGGCTAGGGCCGACTCCACCTTCCAGCAACTCCAAGAACCTAATGTGGAAAGTGGCAGTGTCCCCCGCTCCTTCAGGCTGGGAGTGGAGTTTGGGTCTCATGAATGTGTCTGAAAGAGGATAATCAGCATCAAAAGGGCCCAGAAGGAATGGGCTGGGCCACGTAGTCCAGGCACCTAGCACTCAGGGCTGTCAGGAGGGTCAGGCTGCCAAAATGCAGCCCCAGGGTGGGAGGCGCTACCAGGCAAAGTCCAGTTTCAGCAAATGAAGAGCTATTAGCATTGCCTGACCCCTGCAGAGCCAGCTCTGGCCAAGGCCTGGTTGAGGGTCTGGGTAAGGTGAGCACCAGACCCTGGGCCAGGTCCCCATCCTGCTTGGCTTCTCTGGTTTGGTATCTGGTACTAAGAGGAAGGGCCGAAGGCTAGGATGAGGGCCCAGTGCTGGGAAGACTGCCTTGCAAGGGCAAGAGTCTTTAAGGAAGTGAACTGGGAGGTGGAAGCAAGGCAGAAATCACAGCTTTTAACTCCGGAGGTCCATGGGTAGAAACCACACATATGGCTATGTTCTCCCAGCCCAAAGCTAAGGGCAGGAAAGAAGGCATAAGCCACAGGGGCCCAAAGTGACTTGGTTTGGGGTAGGAGGGTTGGGGGGCCTAAAAGGGGTCAGGCAGGCCCTGTGTCCTCTCAGCTTCCCTGGAAAGGGGCTTGGAGGCACCAGCCATGGACCTGAAAAGATCAGGAGGTCAGGGAATGGATAAGTTCTGGAGGATAAGAACAGGGGGAATGGGAAGTCTTCAACACAGCTACTGGGGCCCAGCAACTTGACATGTTAAAATGTACCCCTGGACCACCCGGCCAGAGGCACAGGAGATGTGGCACCTGGGCACAGTGGGAAGGCACAGCGCCTGCACCCCCACCGAGGAGCCACTGCCGACCTGCACTGGGGGGGGCTGCTCTGCGCCCATGTGGGGAAGCCGGGCCAGCTCCTGTGCTGAGGTGCTTGGGTGCTGGCTGAAAGCCTGGCTGCTGCTCTAACTTGGGAGTGAACCTGGGTCAATACTAGCTCCTCTTTGGCGGGTGGGAAAGGTCTGACAACACCAAGTTTGCCCTGGAGAAGGGCAGCCTTGCCAAAGGAAGCCCTTTGGAAGCTGACCTGGTGCTGTGGGCTTGAGGGCCTTGGTGGCCGGGCCCTGCTGTCCTGGTTCTAGCCCAGGCCCCAGCACGCCGTCTCTTCTGCTGCCACCTGCTGACCAGGAACACCAGGAGGACGGAAGGGTTTGTTCAGCTGCTTCCTTTATTAGAAACAAGTGAGATGTATTGAGCAGAACAACAATGCATTTGGTATTTCCTCCCCAACCCTGGAAATGGATACACCCCCATAGCCCAAAGAAAAGCCAAGACAAAAAGGTTAAGCTCCCCACTCCCTGTTCCCAGACGTGGCACCTGCCTGCCAGTCAGTATTTTTTAACTGAATTGAAATAGTCCTAAACAGCCTCCGTGGGTGCAACTGGCTTGCAGATCTGCCTTCATTTTGCAGCAGAGCAGAACTGAAGCCTCAGAGCTCCCCTGGTTCTGGGGAAGGTGGGCCAGGCCATCAAAGGCTGCCTCACAAGTGGGTAGGCACTGTCGGGGGGACACTCCTGCCCCTCCCCTGACCTGACATCTGGTCCCCCTCCCTCTCCTAGACTGCAACTCCATGCAGCTGTCCAAGGCCCTTGGGCCCTTAGGTTGGTAAATGCTGGTCGTCCTTGGGGAAAGAATTCAGGACCACAGGGACTCCCCTGGGCTTCCGAGAGCCAGCAGGCAGGGGAGCGACAGCAGTTAGACGGGAGTTGTGGGGAAGGCCTGACATTTTCCATAAACCCGGTGTTCAAGTAGCTGGGTGTGGGCCAGCCTTCAAATAAGACAGGAGCCTCTTCAGAAACAGGCATGTGTGGGGAAACGAGCTGATGCAGGCCTCAAGCCGGAGCAGAGGCCTTCTATCAGCTCTCCCCATACACACAGACTGGAGTCTGTGGTCAAACGCAGAGTCAATCCAAAGGCAGGAGGTAAAGGTCATCTTCAAAACATAGCAGCTGGGAGGACTGGGTGGCAGAGGATGGCAGCTAGGCCCAGCGGGGGGGCCTTCTAACAGTGGCTCCTCGAGGAGGGTCACCGTGAAAGCCTCAGGGTCCTTCCTTTGCTTGGTTCAAGCCAGTCACACTGCAGGGCTCCTGCGGGGAGGCCCTGACTCCGGGATGGTCCTGTCTGAGCTCTCTGGTCTGAAGTCCCAGAAGGGGTTGAATGAAGAATGCACGGACTATTGGGACAAAAATGAGACAGGCAGCAAGCAGCTCGAGCCAACCCCTGCACACCTGGGCAGGGTCCTCACTGTAAGATAAAGCAGAGTCCAAGGAGCAGGGCACCTGGTTTTGGTGAGGGAGATGCTGGGGCCTTGCCAGGAGACTTCTTTCTTCCACAATAGCTACCGGGGCCTCACCGTTTCCATTCCATGACGTGGGTCAACCGAAACAGAGCTCACTCCAGAGATCCGCGCAGCCCAAATCTCAGGGGCAGCTCAAGCTGGGACCTGGCCCAGAATGCATCAAGACTAGGACAGGGAGCCTTTCCAAGTCCCAGGTTCCCCCGAGGTAGGAAAGACGGGCACTCTGTTCTTTGATATCCTCAAAGGTCTGGACAGGGTGAGCCGCTCTGGGACCTGAGGCGCTGGCAACTGTTATCTGAGAGGGCAAGAAGCAAGCCCCTTCCTCTCCAACTCCTCCCGTCTGCGGAACGCAGTGCGCACCTTGCTAAGAACAGCAGCTTCTTTGGTCTCAGTATCTTGGAGTCAAGGAGTCAAACGTTAGTCATGATTACTGGGGCCTGCAGTTTGCAGCACAGGAACAATGGGAAAAGGGAGGCCCCTGCAGGCCTCTGATGAAATCCACCATAGTGGAGTTGCTGGCTCTAGCAGCAGTCTCTGCAGAGAGCGGGCAGCATTCCCAGGGGTGGCACGGTCCCCATCCCAAACATACGATGTCTTCTGGTTTTGGGAACTCTGCAGAATTAGCCTCTGACAAGCCACATCAAAACCCACAGCCTGAAACAAGCCTCTGCTGGCCTGCAGAGTGGCTTCGGTGAGCCTGGCCTCCTGGCTAAGGCTTCATTCCCATATGAGTGGAGAGGTGACAGCAGCAAGGAAACCCCGCGTGCCACACGTGATGCTACCTCCTCTCCACCACTTGCTTCTCTCTAGAGCAAAAGTTACATCCAAGCCTGGAAGTGGGTTCCTGACCATTCCACAGCCCAATTCTGCCCAGGCCACTTGGATGAACACCACTGAAGCATGCCTGTATCAACAGCCATGTGACCAGAGGCTTGATTACTTTTTGGGAAGCTGGCAGCACTGACAACCATCACTACCACAAAAATCCACAAAACAGCATCAGCGAAAATCAGACTCAGACAATGGTGATGGGAAACCATTTCTGTTGCCAAGTCCAGATCTGCCTCTGTTCACCACTCCTTGAGCCACTTGCAGGCCGTGTCTTGGAAAGGGGCACAACAAGAAATGGCTGATGGGTTGGAAGGCACAGACCAGGGGCTGGTGGCTGAAGGGATCTGGGTATCAGCCCCACACCACTCCTGCCCAGCCACCCTGGAACATCAGGGTGCTAGCTCTTTGCTGTAAGATGAGCTAAGCAGGGCTTGCACTGATACGGTCTCCAAAGGTCCCTGATGCCGCTGTAAGGAGGTCCAAGGCCCTCTTCAAACTGCCAGTCATCCCAGGCAGCAGAAAAGCAGAATCTCACAGGGGACTCAGCCCTATGAGGTTGGCAACAGCTGGCTAAAGAGCCCCTTTAAATCAGTTGGCAGGATGACCTACAGGGAGCAGGCCAAGGGGATGGAAGAAGGGACTCAATCAGTGAGATCTGCCTCCACAGACCGTCCCAGAATGCAGACAGGTCTGGCCCTGCAGGAAAGTCCCTGCCCAGGGTCAGCCCCAGCCAAGAGCTCCACGTGGCATCCCGTGAGATCTGAGCCTGGTCCACCTTCCCTTCCTTCTCAAGGCCAGTCATCCCAGCTGATTCAGAAGGGGGAACTGGATGAGTTTCTCTAGATCCTCTTTTTCCCCAAGGTAAGTCAATGTCTCCTCTGGAGGAAACAATAAACTGTACCAATGTGTCTGTCTGCCAGTGTCCTCAGGTCCCAATTTTGAGGAATGATCTGGCTTCAGCTTTTCATTAAAGACCAAATATCCTTGTACATTTGGAACATGAAAGATATTTAAAATATTTATATATATATAATATATATATACTTTTATTATTCACCCGTTAACTCCATAATATGCCAATCACGAGCTAGTTTTCAGCAATTACATTCCCTTGATCACGGCTGCATGAGGATGTGATTAACTGGAAAACAGGGAGACCAGAGACACGACCGGAGGTGACGTCACACAGCCCACGCCATCGCAATACAATTGTCAAGTTCGCTGGCGGTTTGGTAAAGCCGGTTCAGTTCTGCTCCCTTTGCCAGGGATTCTCACGTGTGTGAAAACTGGACCAACAGTGGTGGGGTTCCATTTCCTGGTTCGACTTTTCAGTGGCTTTATCCAGAATGTCACTGGTGTCTAGTTATTGTAGCACCAGCCCAACCTAAGAGAGCCAACGGGGAGAGGCAGAGCTGAGTCGGACGGTGGCCCAAAAACTCTCCCATACCCTCCAGCCCTGAAGTTCCAAATGGCTAGGCCCGGGTCCACCGCCTGTGCTGTGGGAACAAGACTCACACCCAGCTGGCCCCACACCCAATCTCCACACCAGGGTTCACATGTCCATCAGACCTCCCAGGGAAAACTGGCCCACGCTCCAGCTCACCCCACGTCCCCTGTGGCGCTGCGGGAGGAAGAGCTAAGAAAGTGTCACGCCGGGAAGAGGGCAGCAGCTCAGGACAGGAAACCTCCTGGTGAACCCCAACCCTACCCGCCTGGCGAACCGCAGGCAACTCAACTTCCACAGTTCCCTCAGATGGGAAGGCCCTGCTGGAGATGACCTTCCTGCTCCTGTGTCTCTGTTCCCTCTGCCATCCTCACGTAAGTTGCTGAGAGGGCAACGCTGACCTGCTGGTCTGGCCAGCAGAGGGAGGGCATTTTCAAAGGCTCAGCTCCAGGTGACAAGGACCCAGACGGCGGCTGTCTCCCCGACCCATAGCCCAGTTTCTGCTGAAGACACGGACTCCCTGAGCCAGGGGGCCTGGACTCTGGCTGGGCAGTGCCTACCTTCTCTGCCCCCATGCTGGGGCATTTCCAATTGTAAAGGTAATACTGCAGGTTGCCGTCCCCTATGCCAAACTTGAGCTTCTCCAGGAAGGTTTTGTTCTCCATGAGATCCAGTGCATTGAACACATCAAACCCTTTCTGCAAAGCGGCAGGGCGAAACAAGAACAGGTGAGGATGGCCTCCTTCCTACCCCTCTGCTGTCATTTCAAAGCTGTCCAGTGGGCAGCCACAAGAACAAGGTTCCCTCAGAAGCGCCACTGCTCCCATGTGAGTCTCCACTCTCCAGGCAGTTCTCAGGACACTCTGAGCAACCCCTCTGGCCTGGCCTCTGCCCCGTGTCCCTCTGAGTATACACATGTGTACTCAGTGTCCAGGCCAGGGCTCTTGCTACTCCTGGTTACACCTCCCTGAAACTCTAGTCTTTTCCACAGTCTTCTCTGAAGTCCAAGCCCTGAGCCCCTTCCTCCGAGAAGCTGGCTCCCATCAGCCACCTGGGGTTTGTGTGGCTTCCTTGCTCCATGGATGCCCAACTCTCTGGCCCTCAGCGCACCTCATGTTGTATGACACCAGCTATGTCGCTTGGAGACTGTGAAGATGCTTCCTAAGCCTCTGAAACCGGAGCAGAAGCTCTCACAGGGCAGGGACCAGCTCACCCGAAGCAGGCTTGGCTGGGCACAGGAAGTCACCAGAACCCACAGTGAAGCACTGATCAATGGGCTCTCCACCCTCTGCTGGCAGGTGGACACTCTGATGACTCACCAAGACAGACAGCAATCACCCCTCTCCCATACTGGGAAAGCTGTGAGAACCCCTGTCCTCCCAGGGCAGGCCTGGCTATTCAGGCTCCTTGGCAGCACCTCCTGTGAGAACGAAACTCACTGAAATAAATCAGGAGGAGTTCAATGCCTTCACTTTGGATGCTCCTTGCTCCCTCCTAGTTTTGAGTTTTTGGCTGAAAATTGCGGGAACCCTGCCTAAGAAGAACAGGAGGTGAGGAGGACTCAGAGCCTCCCCGCCCATGGGAGGCTGTGTCCCGAGAGCTGTGCTCACCACGGCTCCACTGCCCCTTCCCCGCACATCTCCAGAGACCCCCTGGTCTGCTCCTCACCATTTTGGCGAGAACAAGGGCGTCGCTCATGAGGTCTAGAAGAGGGGTCTGGGTGTGAACATTGTAGAAAGAATAAGCAGCTTTGAGACTCTTGTGGGTTGGATGGTTCATGATGGTGGAGGGCAGCGTATAAAAGCTCAGGAAATCCGTCACCTCTCCGTTTGCATTCTGAAGGGAAGGCAATAAAAAGGCAGGGTCAAGCAGGCAGAGTGGCACTGTGGCCCCGAGACAAATGTCTCCTCTCACTCCGCCTTCAGGCAGCTCTGCTCCCTAGATAAACTGTGGAAATGGCATTGGCTCGGGGTACTTGATGACAGAGCCATGATCGTGGGCTGAACCTGCCAAACCTCTTTTCCAGCATGGACACCGCCTGGGACCTCTTCTTGCAGCTCACATCCCTCGAGACTGTGTCTCCTACATCTGGTCAGCACTAGGTTAAGCTGGGATAGGCAGGGAACTGAAGGCTTTCCCGAAGGATTAAGCGGGGTTCAGATCTCTCTATTCTGTTATCAAAGTGGGGTCGAGGAGAAGAGCTCAAGCCAGATCCAGAGGTATCTTTTCAGCAAGTTCAAGCACCAACTCCCTGTTTTTAGGGAGGACCAAACACGGATGGTCAAGGAAGTCTAGGGTGTCAACACTCGAGCCCTGGGAAGCTGGCCACTCGGGGCTGTCGCTCTGGAACGAGTTCAAGGCCTAGAACCACTCCCTGACTCACCTCCACCACGAAAGTGTCGATGATATTCTCCTGGGGGTAGAACCAGTGCTCCACCTCCTCCTGGCTCATGACTGGCGTGAGGTGAAACTGCTTCAAGTACCTGGTGAGGAGCTGGTGCACTACTGGAATGTCCTTTTTTTCCATTGGTCGAAGCCCAGCTGTCTTGGGAGTCTAAAAGCAAGACAGAAGAGATGGAGTGAGATGAGCTGATCACCCTGGCTCCACGGTGAGGACAGATCAGGCCCTCAGGAGAGAATCCCTGGTCACTGGGCGGTTCCCTACACCCTGTGCGCATCTCCTCGGGCATAGGGCTTGCCTCTTCCCTATCTTTTGGGCCTTTCCCTCCTAGTTCAGGGGGCTCAGACTGCTGCATCAATCAACCATCCACATGGCTCCAGGCTGACTTCCTAAGAAAACATAACCCTTCATGCCCCACCCTTGTTTCAAACTCCCCACTTCAGAGCACAAGACTTTCTACCCTTGGGCCAGCTGGCCTTTCTAGCTGTGCCTTCTGCCCCCGCAGCCCAGGAGTCCTCATAGGCTTCTCACTGAGCTGTAACTGATGCCATCCTACACTCACTGCTCTCTCTCTGCTAGACTTACAGCACTTCACAGACAGACCCCAGGGTCCAGCCAGGATCTGCCCACCCAGACACCGTTACACCAGTACCGCCCTGAGAGACATGCTGCAAGTTACATTCAGAAGAAAAGCATCAGACTCCCAGGATTTCATCCCTAGTCAGCATCCCACCCAACAGCTGCTTTTGCTAGAAAAATGCTTCAGTGGAATGAAACTATGTGATCCTGTGGAGCAAATACTGGGGCTGGTAGAAACATCCCCAGAGGCTCAGATGCATAGAGGTAGGCTTCAGCCAATCTGCAAATGGGGTGGTGTCACAGCTCATAAGGCCTTATATGAGTGCCTGATACAATGCTTCCCAGTGCAGGAATTGCTTTTAAAACTTCATTTCTAGAACCTGCAGCCTCTAAAATTCCTTGCTGACCCTCGTCTCTCTAGGGAACACTCAATGACCTCATTCTACATGGCAGCTTCCACAATGATACCTCATGGGTGAGACATTCTTCTGGCTGCTGCGGCACTTTAAGAATGCTCTTTGCCTGCCTGCCCACCAGCCTAGAAAGCAGGGCAAATCTGTCATGAGAACAGAAGGGAGAAGGCACATACCACAGTCCCCCAAACCTGTGCTTTTGGCAGTGTCTAACGGTACTGCAGCAGTCTCTCAAGATGGGACACTAATGACCCCAATCCGCTGGTGGATTAGCCTCATTTCAGAGTGATCAATCCTGTTAGGAGGCTGAGGAGTCCAGGCAGACAGCCCTCCGGTCAGCAGGCACTCAGTAACTGTGTGGACTGACAGCCAACTGGAAGCACTCCAAGGAAAGAGAAGGAAGTTTAAGAATTTCTATTGGGCTGAGCACAGTGGCTCACGTCTGTAATCCCAGCACTTTGAGAGGCTGAGGTGGGCGGATCACTTGAGCCCAGGAGTTCCAGACAAGCCTGGGCAACATGACAAACCTGTTTCTACAAAAACAAAATTTAGCTGGGCATGGCAGCACATGCTTGTAGTCCCAGCTACTTGGGAGGCTGAGGTGGGAGAATCACTTGAGTCTGGAAGGTCAAGGCTGCAGTGAGCTGTGACTGTGCCACTGCACTTCAGCCTGGGCAACAGAGACCCTGTTGCAAAACAAAAACAAAAACAAACAAAAAAAGAATCCGTACCTTAGGATCCCGAAGTTTGCCACAGTTGGACCATTTGTTTCTTTGGGAAACCAGGAAAACTGAGACTCAGAATAGAAAAGCAGCTCACTTAACGTTGCCCAGTCCTTCAGTGCCAAATCTGGGTGGGGGGACTGGAATTAGAAATCGGCACTTCACCCTTCACCTGAGCCAGCAGAGGGGCGCCGCAGACCTTCAACTGCCTCTGCATTGGGCTTTGGAACGCACTGCCATGTGTATGAGGGTTCACTAAGTGGGTTCATCATTCTATTTATGCTTTACTTAGGCTAAAACTGCAGAGAATAGGTGTTCTCTGAGCCTTTCAACAGATGGCAGAGAAGCTAGCCCAGGCACAGACTCAGAGGAACCGAGAAAGTTAAACTAAAATAAAATCCTGCTGCAGATAACAGAAATAGAAAGTCCAGGAAATGTGAAGACTATGGGCTGATTTGCTTTTCTGGAAAGAGAAAGTCTGCTCTCCACACAGAGCCTTTCTCTCCTGCTGGAGCCAGGCTTTCCTTGACCTCTGCCCCCTGCCCAATGTCCGAGGGCACACTAGCCTCCGGCAGTCGGTACAGCTTCATGGTGCGCTGCATGGTCATATTTCTGCTCAGGTGGGAGAACTTCACTTCAATCAGCTTCCGTGGGTTTAGGGACCGATGCCAATACCTGTAGGGACAGAAATGTCCTGTTTTCAGGTTTCTGGCCAATTCCTATTACAAGGACAATGGCAGGAGACCCCAGATGGCCAGCAGGTGGCGTGAGAGACACATCAGGCCCCTGCGGAGCCGGTGGTGTCACCCTGCTCTCCAGCCTCCGCCAAGTGAGTGCTGCCAAAGCTCCTCCTAGATTTTTTTTCTCCCTATTTTTTTTTCTCAATTCCAAAAACGATTCCTTTGCTCCAGTGGTTGTCAGGAGAGAGCAATCCTCCCTCCTAGAATCAAGTCAATGGAAAAGGCTGCAGTCATGCCCAGAAGATGACGACAGAGCACCCGTCCTCCTCCTTCCTCCTCTTCTGCCTTCACATCTGCTGTTTTTACTTTTAAAGTTCTCTAGGGAGAGATTATTCAATTGTTTTAAACAACTTTCTAAGGCAGAGGTTGCCCTTAGATCACATGTCAGACTTGCTCTATTTGGTGCACACAATATTGAAAACAAATTGAGCCAAGCATTCAAAACTTTAAGACGTTTCCCATAAAAATCCATATTTGGGCTCATCCTTAAAAACAAAACCAAACCACAGCACTGCCCTCCACCATCTCCAACTGGCAGCAGCCAACTGACATCGACCACCCTCCAGACAAGGCAGGGACTTGCCAGTCTGCCATCCTTACAACCCTCCTGCCCCTCCACGCTCCCCATCCGGCTCCTGCAGGCACCTAGTGCCCGCCTTACCAGATACTCCAGAGATGGGATGCTAAGGGTGGAGCTGCGACTCACAGTGTGACATACTAGAGTGCAGACACCAGTATTTTTAGGGCTTTACAGGAAGACAATTTTACCTGCAGGTGCCAACAGGCTTTGGTAGTACCACCCCAGCAGTGTAAACAGCCTGAAAGATGCCCTCCAGGTGAACCCGCCTGGTGATCTCTCGGATCAGGACTGGAGCCACCCTCTTGGAACGCAGCTTCTTGTGGACACACAGGAAGTTGATCTCCACCATCTTCTTCTCTCTAAGTGGGGGAAAATCCAGGTGACAAGGTTTTTAACAGGGAAGGGAATGGTGATTCCATCAAGCACATGCAGCCACACCTGGAAGGGTCAGGTCTGTAGCACAGGTGTGCTTTTAGCTGCCACCTGCACTCAATACTAGGCCTCCCTTCCCACCACACTCCACCAGGTCAGGAGCCCTCCTCACTTCAACAGTCTATTTCCAAAGGAAAGTGGGACTCAAGCAAACACCTTTATTTGAAAGTACCACCATCTCCCTGATGAATCCCTAGGAGTCGACTGGGGAATCCCACCTTAAGCATGCAGGGAAGCAGCACAGGGAACCCACAGGGCAGGTCAAGGCAATTCTAGAGTTTCAAGAGTTCTGATTCCCTCAAGAACACAGCTGATAAGCCCTGAAGACTGTGGCAGGCAGATGGTTTTGACATTTCCAGGGAAAATGAAGAGCAGCAATCACAGGCCCCAAGGATTATCTGAATCTGGGTCACACTGGCTCTGGCCCCTTTCTGCTGCTGCTCAAGTGCTTCCATGTGTGACTGGTACAGGCATTCAAAAATGAGCCTCTGATTAGCCGGGTGTGGTGGTGGGTGCCTGCAATCCCAGCTACTTGGGAGGCCAAGGCAGGAGAATTGTCTGAACCCTGGAGGTGGAGGTTGCAGTAAGCCAAGATTGCACCACTGTACTCCAGCCTGGGCAACAGTGAGACTCTGTCCAAAAAAAAAAAAAAAGCCTCTGGCCAGGTACAGTGGCTCATGCCTATAATCTCACTCTTGAGAGGCAGAGGTAAGTGGATCATTTGAGCTCAGGAGTTTGAGACCAGCGTGGGCAACATAGCAAGACCTTGCCTCTATAAAATTTAAAAAATAATAAAAACAAAAACAAGTCTCTGTGGAGCAGGCACGCTGGGCCTCAGGGTGGCCCCCTTCCAACCTGGGCCACAAACAAGGGAGTCAGCCGTGACTCTGAGCAGAACAGGGGGTTCCTATGATGAATCAGCAGTCCCAGCACCTGGGCATCCTCCCTTCCTGGGACCTTCCCTCTTCCTTTCATGGGGTACACATGCAGCTTTTTTCCTCCCTCCCAGCAGGATGACAGTGTTGTCGTGGGTGGGGGTGCTTACGTGTCATAGATATGGATGTTTGCTGGTATGGCGCTAATGAACCCAACCAATTTCCGACTTGAGACCACTCGAACCCCACAGTGCCACTGGGGGAGCCAGCCGGGTGGCCGGAGAGCCCTGGAAAAGAGAGGCTGGGTTTGCAGTGCTGCTCGCCAGCAGGCTGGACAAGCTGTTTGGGATCCACACCAAATTTGGCTCTGACCTGGTGCTGCCACCTCCCTGGGGGTTAACTGCTGAATTCTCTTTAGGGCCAAGTCCTCCTGGACACATAGAATCGAGCCGTCACCATTTCTGGCTACTCAGACCACTTGGCCTAGTTACTCACCCAATCCAAGGTTATCATACTGAGGAGTTCATGCCTGATCCAATTTCTGTGTGTTCACTTTGACAGCTTGAACCAAGGGACTGGCCTCTTTGGTTCAGAGCTCAGTGGGTCCCATGGCTGAGAGCTGATGGTGGCAACTCTGGAGCTTTGGGCTCCCGTCTCCCTCTTTCTGGTGCAAATTATTCCTTCCTTTTCAGGTAGTCCCTCTCCATTTCAGCCCATGCCTCTCTCTTCCTGGATATTAAACGTGGCCCAGGCAGGTGGATGACTCAGCATACAACTGAGCATGCTTAGGAATTGGATAGAAAATGAGCCTTCTTTTCTTTCAGTCTTAGTAAGTCTCATGCCCCTTCCTTTCTTATATATAGTCACCAGACAATGAATACCTCTTCCCTGGGTACCAGCTCTACAAAGGTCTCTCTCACCCAGTCAATCTGTCTTAAACAAGGCTGCAATTTCAAGCTCCAATGAAAGCAAGTCTCCTTCAGATGCACAAACTCAAAAATGACACACTAATTTGCCATTCAAAGGTTGGTCCCTGGCAGGAATGAAAACTCTGGTGACTGTGGTGGTTCTGCTCTATGCCTTGCCCTCAAGAACCTCAAGAAAGCCCCTACAACTTACCACAAAAGAAACTCTGGGGAATAATCAAATCGGAACATGTTGTCATCATCTTCCACATAGTTCTCATTCAGAAGGGTGTACAGTTCTTTCAGCTGGAAAGAAAAAAGCAGCTCACTTGGAGGTATTCTAGCAGGTAGGGGACCAACTCCAATACCCTGGGGCTCTAGGCTTTTCAGAAGGATAAAGCAAGCTACCAAAAACGATGTGGAATCTCACAAATCCTTCCATCCCCTGGCATGGCAGGGACGCCTGGAGCAAGTACCCTAGTGATAGTAGAAAACAGAGTCATCACAGGGTAGAGTGGCAGACTGGGAATGCCACCTAACCAATGACTTCATCATTCTGTGCCATCAACAATGGAGAGTCACTGGTCTCAACTTCTGTGAAGCGCTGTGGAGAGATGACTCTCGGAGCTAGTCTTACTCCACGGAGAGACTGCTATTTCCCACCTTGTCTGATTTTTACCATCTGGCCCAAACAAAGGCCTTTTTCCCTTTCTTTTCAAGATAAGGTCTCACTCTGTTACCCAGGCTGGAGTGCACTGATCATGGCTCACTGCAGTCTCCAGCTCCTGGGTTCAAGCAATCCTGCTTCAGCCCCCTGGGGAGCTGAGACTACTTGTGCATACCACTATGCTCGGCTAACTTTTTAAAATTTTTCTTTTGTAGGGGGGCAGTCTCACTATATTAACCAGGCTGATTGATTTCGAACTCCTGGGCTCAAGCAACTCTCCCCTCTTAGGCTTCCAAAATGTTGGGATTACAGGTGTGAGCCACCACACCCAGCCACAAAGGCCTTTTTCTGCCTTCTCAGCTGTCTCCATCTGCTGGCCCAACTTTAGTATTAAAAAATTCTGTTGGCCGGGCGCAGTGGCTCAAGTCTGTAATCCCAGCACTTTGGGAGGCCAAGGTGGGCAGATCACCTGAGGTAAGAAGTTCAAGACCAGCCTGGCCAATGTGGTGAAACCATGTCTCTACAAAAAAATTAAAAAATTAGCCAGGCGTGGTGGCAGGCGCCTGTAATCCCGGCCACTGGGGAGGCTGAGGCAGGAGAATCGCTTGAACTCAGGAGGCGGAGGTTGCAGTGAGCCAAGATCGTGCCATGGCAATCCAACCTGGGCGAGGGTGAGACTCTGTCTCAAAAGAAAAAAAAAGCCAGGCTCAGTAGTTCACGCCTATAATCCCAGCACTTTGGGAGGCTGAAGTGGGAGGATTACTTGAGGTCAGAAGTTCAAAACCAGCCTGGCCAACATGTTGAACCCCATCTCTACAAAAAATGTAAAAATTAGCTGGGCATGGTGGCATTTGCCTATAATCCCAGCTACTCAGGAGGCTAAGGCAAGAGAATTGCTTGAACCTAGGAGGCAGAGGTTGCAGTGAGCTTAGATGGTGCCACTGTACTCAAGCCTGGGTGACAGAGTGAGACTCTGTCTCAAAAAAAAAATCTGTTGACATTTTCTTTTCTTTTCTTTTTGAGATGGAGTCTTGCACTGTCGCCCAGGCTGGAGTGTAATGATGTGATCTCTCGGCTCACTGCAACCTCTGCCTCCCAGGTTGACATGATTCTCCTGCCTCAGCCTCCCGAGTACCTGGGATTACAGGCACACACCGCCACACCTGGCTTATTTTTTGCATTTTTAGTAGAGATGGAGTTTCACTATGTTGGCTAGACTTGTCTTGAACTCCTGACCTCACGCCCACTTTGGCCTCCCAAAGTGCTGGGATTATAGGCATGAGCCACCGCACCTGGTGACATTTTTCATCATTCTTCACAAAGGAAACAAATCCCTCTAGTCAAAACAAGGGGCTCTGGGAGGCTGGGCTGGAAAGGGGAGGATAGACCCTCATTTAGCAGCCCCAGCTCATCAGTCAGGAGACAGACTAGAAAGAAAACAAGGAATGAACAAACAAGAATAAACGAAAAACAGGTATCCACCTTGGGGAGCTACAGAGGTTAACTCAATCTGCCAGAAAAGCTAAGAGCTAATTATGTGGAGTCTTGGGCATGTCCCAGGAAGTTACAGATGGCGGTCTGTTCAGACCTCCTCGGCTCAGCTCTGTAGGGCTCAAGTAGGCGTGGTCTCCGTAAGACTGCAGGGCTGACTGTGAAAGTGGTGTCCTACCCACAGTGCAACCTTCTAAGGGCCCACTCACCACACCACGGTCACCCAGGTCCAAGGCATCCCAGGTGAAGCCCTGAGGCAGGGTGTAGGGCTCCTGGCGGATGTTGTCCTTGTCAGGCTCCACGGGGCCATGGGTGTTCACTACTTCACCTGAAAGAAGAGCACAGCGTGAGCCTCACCCTTTGCCCCCTCGGGGCAGCAAATGGCTCAGCTCAAAACTCAACCAGAGCAAATTCCTCCTGTCCCTAGGAGCCCTCCATCTGAAGAACATTCTGTACTTGGCAACTGCAAACCATCTTTCTAGCTACCCTTAGACCCTAACTGAGGGCCAATTCATGGCAAAACCTCAGGACAATCACTGGGATCCAAGGTGGTTTGTGTTTTGGAAATCTATTTAAACCTCTCTTGGGTCACTGAATGACAAACATTTATCTTTACTAATTTGGCTTCCTGCCTCCTGGTTGGTGTAAAGAGTGCTGTCAGGGCCCTGGCCCAGGCCCAGCAATCTGGATGAGTTTGTAAGGAGTCACAACAAGGCTGCTTTTGTGTCAACAGCAACAACAAGGTACTGGGCCCATTTCTGAACCAGATGATGCCTTCTAGGCGCCAGGCTCAATCGTGGCCCTGCCAGCCTTGGCTTTCAGCAGCGTGAGCCAGTTAACTGCTACTGCCAGCTCAGGCCCTCAGTGTTTAGTCCTTCGAGTGCCTTTGGGCTGAATCACCAAGTCTACACAGTGCTGCCGGGAAGTCACCCTGACACACCCCCTCCCTTTACAGCAGATGCCCCTCCTCTGTGGGAGTGCTCCAATGACGCAGCCCTCATTCCTATCCACAGTTCAGCTGGACTCACAAATGCAGACAGATTCACCACTGAATTCTGGCCCTTGGAATGATTTCGGTTCTACAATAAACTCACTCATGTTTACACTGGGAAGAATGCTATGTTTAGCACATTTTGGAAAACCGAGTCTTCAAAAGGGACCAACTCAGTAACAGTGTTCCTAGCAAAGGGCTCTGTATAGACTAGGCACTCAATTCTTGCTTTTACTGACTTTCAGATTCCTGATCCCAAATACTTTCTTTCTTGTCTTTCCTTTTTTTTAAGACAGAGTCTCAGTTTGTTGCCTAGGCGGGAGTGCAGTGGTGGGATCTTGGCTCACCGCAACCTTCACCTCCCCAGGTCAAGCGGTTCTCCTGCTTCAGCCTCCCTAGTGGCTGCAATTATAAGTGCTCATCACCGCACCAGCTAATTTGTGTGTGTGTGTGTGGGTTTTGTTTGTTTTTTTAGTAGAGATGGGGTTTCGCCATGTTGGCCAGGCTGGTCTCGAACTCCTGGCCTCAAGTGATTCACTTGCCTTAGCCCCCTAACATTTAATTCTAACATGTAACAGGCAGCTCTAGACCTTCCCAGAATGAATCTGTGGGGTAAGTGTGGTGGAAAGGGATGCATTAGGCCACAGCGGACAATACTACCACTGGCACTGACCATCTCACCCTCTTCCATTAGACACATAACTGAGCACCAACTGGGCACCAGTGACTCAGTGACCATGCCAAGCCCTAGTGTACAGCAGGAAAAAGGACCAAGTCCCTGTCCTCACAAGACATACCATCTTCTGGGGAAATAGTAAGTAAATGAGTCATGATCCACATGCTAAGGGTCAAAATCTGGCAAGTGCAGGGACACACAGCAGGGAAGCAGCCTGCTCTACTGGTAATTAGGCTTCCCAACAGGTTTGCTTGGATAGAGGTCATATTTTTCTTCCCTAGTTAGGAAACTCATGACCAGGTACAACAGGGTCTTGCTCTGTTGCCCAGGCTACAGCGCAGTGGTATTTGCAGCCTCAACGTCCTAGGCCCAAATGATCCTCCCATCTCAGCCTCTTGAGTGGCTGGAACTTACAGGCATGCACGACCATGCCTAACTAATTTGGTTTTTTAATTTTTCGTAGAGATGAGGTCTCAATGCTGCCCAGGCTGGTGTCAAACTCCTAGACTCAAGTGATCCTCCTACTTCAGCCTCCCAAAATGCTGAGATTACAGGCATGAGCCACTGCACCTGGCCAAAGTCCACCATTTGGTTACTCATAAAGAGCTCTTGTGAATTTGTTTAAGTCGGTCTGCCTCCAACTGACAGCTATGTATATTTAAAAAATCTTTTGCGCCTAAAAAGCTGAGGGCCAGACCCTCTAGTCTTATCTAGGTGCTAATTCCCCAACTTGTAATGAATTTATACCTTTTCCTATACACTTTAGAACCTTCTTTTTTTCCCCCACTAAATGATTTCCATGGCCAATAATACTGATGGTCTCCCCTCCTGTACTAAAATAACCTCAAGGCTAAATCTTCTGATTTAGGCTGGCTACTAGGTCCTACATGCAACAGGCACTTCCACTCACTCACTCCTTCATCAAGTGTTCACTGAATCCTAGAACCTGCCAGTTCTGTGGCAGGGGCTGGCGAATGAAACAGACACAGATCCTCACCATCACGGACACCAAAGACATGAGCAAGGAAGTACCTACCACCCGGCATGACAAGGGCCAATGAGAATAAAGTACAGGGTGCCAAAGGGTGAGGGTGTGTGTGTGTGTGTGTGTGCGCACACATGTGTGTGTAAAGACCTCTCAGAGGAAATATCTAAAGACAAAACCTGAAGCATAATTAGAAGTCAGCCAGGCTACAGGTGCAGCGTGTGGGGTGGGATGGATGTGACAAAGTAGAACTACAGGAAACACTAAGAAAACAGCAACCACTCTTACAAGACTCCCACTGTGGGGAGCCCTTGACGCTAAGAAGCAGCCCAAGGTTCCTGTGCTGTCCTCAGTCCAGTGCCAGCATCACGGCTTCTGGCTTCTGCCTGTCCTGCTCATCCTGCTCTGTGGGGAGCAGCCTGCCCTCTCCCTTACAACGGCCTCTGAGTGCCTCCTGCTGAGCAGGGGTGGAAAAGTGGCTCTGCAGAGCACAGCAAGATTGCAGCCAAGTCTCTCAAGGCCAACATGAACCAGGACATGACAAAGGATGACACCTGAAACTTGCTTTAAAAGAATTTGGAAGTTTAAAGAAAACCCTGAACTTTCAATGGGCTTCTTTCTGCACTCTTTCCCTAAAATTCTTTCTGTGACATCAAACATCAAAGACCGCAAACTGGCCAGGCGCAGTGGCTCATGCCTGTTACCCCAGCACTTTGGGAGGCCGAGGTAGGTGGATCACCTGAGGTCAGGAGTTCAAGACCAGCCTGACAACATGAAGATACCCTGGCTCTACTAAAAATACAAAATTAGCCAGGCATGGTGGCACATATCCATAATCCCAGCTACTCGGGAGGCTGAGGCAAGAGAATTGCTTGAACCTGGGAGGCAGAAGTCATGGTGGGCCGAGATTGCACCATTGCATTCCAGTGTGGGCAAAATGAGAGAAACTCCTGTCTCAAAAAAAAAAAAAAAAGACCCCAAACTAAGCAATGCAGTGCAACTGTGAAGGACTTTGGAGAAATGAAACTGAGATCTGGAAAACACTAAACCAAACAAAGACCAGGGAGAGAGAAAAGAAAGAGGAAGCTTCTCTCCAGGACCCATGGAAACCAGGTGAGTGCACATCCTTCTTTTGATAGTTATTTTTTAAAACAAAGTGGCCAGATTGGATTCCACTGAGCCGAGGCAGAAAGGATACTGCTTCCATTGACAGAAGTGGCAAAGGGATGACTTTAAAAAGAGAAAAGACGTAATCTGAAGGGGGGATCAAAGGTTCCTCTGGAGGCTCTTATGGTTGTTATACAAACTAAAACACTTCTGCTAAGGCGGCCTTTCATTTTTATTTTTTTCATCTTTGAGACAGGGACTCACTCTGTCACCCAGGTTGGAGTGCAATGGCACGATCATGGCTCACTGCAGCCTCGAGCTCCAAGCTGAACGATCCTCCCACTGAGCCTCCTGAGAAACTGGGACCACAGGCATGTGCTACCATGTCTGGCTAATTTTTAAATTTTTTGTAGAGAGGAAGTCTTACCTTGTTGTCCAGGCTGGTCTTGAACTGCTGGGCTCAAGCAATCCTCATACCTTGGCCTCCCAAAGTGCTGGGATTACAGGCACTGAGCCACCACACCTGGCCTAAGAAGGCCTTTCCATGGTAAACCTAGGATAATTTTAAGCTTCTAAAGAATTGCAGGTCTCAGCCAGGCGCAGCGCATCACGACTGTAATCCCAGCACTTTGGGAGGCTGAGGCAGGACAGTTTAAACCTAGGAGTTCGAGACCAGCCTGGGCAGCATGGTGAAACCCCATCTCCACAAAAAATTTAAAAATTAGCCAGGCATGGTGGCAGGCACCTGTAGTTGTAGCTACTCAGGAGGCTGACGGGGAGGATTGCTTGAGCCTGGGAGGTCAAGGCTGCAGTGAGCCATGATTGTGCCACTGCACTCTAGCCTGGGTGGCAGAGTGAGATCCTGTCTCAAGAAAATAAAAAGAGAGTCATATAGGTCTCTTTAGTGGAATACCATTTAATTAAAACTCTCCCAAGAAGGTGGGGAGTGCTGTAAAAACACAGTGCAGCTGATACGCATAAGATTTACAATCCTCAGTCCTCCATTTAAGTGAAAAAAAATTAGAACAAGAAGCTGTAGGTGACACTACCCCTGAAAAACTCAGAACTAGGGTGACACCTCAGCCATGCAGACAGACTAACACACCTGGCAAGGTGGCACTTTATACAGGCTGACACAAACAAAGGAATCTAACTGGTGCTTGACTGACCCCGGACCTCAAAGGTCGACTCATCAGATGCTCAGGGCAACTGCTCTTCCAGAGTCCCACACCACATGCTGCACAGAAGGCAAAGCTGAAGAAATAAAACCAAATCTTATTCCTCCTTCTTCAAACTGTCAGGGCCCGTATGAGCAATTGTGTGGTTTTCTCTTGAGCTTTCTGAGAACTAAACTGAAGCACGTTCTATATTTACAGGTGAGAGGAAAACAAAGTATTGCTGGACTGAAGAGGAACAGAAGCAAATCAATCCCAATCTGCCTCTTTTTAAATTTATTTTTGAGACAGAGTCTTGTTCTGCTGCCTGGGCTGTAGTGCAGTGGCACAATCTCGGCTCACTACAACCTCCGCTTCCCAGGTTCAAGCGATTCTCCCGCCTCAGACTCCCAAGTAGCTGAGATCACAGGCCCGTGCTACCATGCCCGGCTAATTTTTGTATTTTCAGTAGAGATGAGGTTTTACCATGTTGGCCAGGTTGGTCTCAAACTCCTGAGCTCAGGTGATCCGCCTGCCTCGGCCTCCCAAAGTGCTGTGATTACAGGCATGAGGCACCACTACTTATGAAGAATGTAGCAAGGTTACTCATTTGCAAATTCCTCAGGAAAAATAAAATCAAACCAAAACTCCAAAATGCCATCTGAAAACAGGACCAAGATGTATGGCAGCTGCCACACAACACCTCATCAGGGATTTCATTCAGAGGATGTGTGGCTCTCTGCATCTTTCCTGCTCCTCAGTGAGAAACCGGTCACTGGGACCCCACCCTGTGGCCCAAAGCCTTGCTGGAAGGCTTAGCCAGTGGGCCTGGGACCTGGCCTAGGCAGGCAGCTAAACACATAACATTGTGGGGGAATTGGCACCCCTCTTGTCCCTGGGCAGCACTCTGCTCTTCCTCTGCTGTAGGGATGCACCTCTTCAGCTTGCTTCTGTTGTAACCAAGCTTCTAAGAACTGCATCTGCTCTAGAGCAGAGCTTCTCAAACTTTCAAAGTAGACAGAAATCTCCTACCAGTTCTGATTCTGCAGCTTTGGGACAAACTGCATTTCTACTAGCAATTAGGCGATGCCCATCCTGCAGGTCTGCAGGCCACATGGAGTAGCTGCTCCCCACCTTTGCAGCAGACAGATCTCCTTCGGCATGGCTGCCTTCCTCCCCTTACCAGTCTTTGGCCCTACCCTGCCCAGCCCTGCCCCACCCTCCTCCTCTGCACCAAACATACCAGTCAAGTCTCACTGTGTTTCCGGAGGGGAGCAGTAATGTGGACATTATATTTAAAAGTCATTTATAACTTTGGGAGGCCGAGGCAGGCGGATCACGAAGTCAAGAGATCGAGACCATCCTGGCCAACATGGTGAAACCCCGTCTCTACTAAAAATACAAAAAATAGCCGGGCATGGTGGCACGTGCCTGTGGTCCCAGCTACTCAGATGGCTGAGGCGGAAGAATCGCTTGAACTCAGGAGGCGGAGGTTGCAGTAAGCCAAGATTGGGCCACTGCACTCCAGCCTAGCGACAGAGCAAGACTTTGTCTGAAAAAAAAAAAAAAAAAAAGTCATTTATATTTGGTGCTGGAACATATGTTATTTCAACATACTTACTTTCCTAGTCACAAAGAAAATAGGAACTAGGCCATCAGTGGGTCCAGAATCATGATATAACCACTTCAGAAACTTTGTCAACTGAGTTCTGAAGTTAGCCATCAAGGTTGGCTGTGGCTCAGTCTTGGCAGGCACGTCTAACAGGATCCAGTCCCTTCCAGAATCCTTTTCGACATTCTGCCTGTTCCACCCCTTTAGCGGTTCATTATAGTTTTTTTAAGGAGTGCTGATGAAAGCTATGTACGGTATTCCTGGTGTTGAACCTTCACTGCTAAGCAAAATCTCAAATCACTTTGCATTAAGTAAGCATGCACTGGCTAAGAGACAAAGGGGAAGAGGCTGGGGACTTCGCCCATTCCAGGAATAAACATGTGCCCAAACAAGACAAACTCTCTATAAGCCTGAGTGGAGAAAAAGATCTCCGGGCAGACATTCTCACTCATCATGTGCCAAAAGTTTTTTTTTTTTTTTGGTTTTTTTTTTTTTTTTTTTTTTGGTTTGTTCATTTTCTGAGTTGGGGGTCTCACTCCTGTCACCTAGGCTGGAGTGCAGTGGCGTGATCTCAGCTCACTGCCACTTCGACCTCCCAGATTCAAGTGATCTTCCCACTTCAGCCTCCTGAGTAGCTGGGACTACAGGTGCATGCCACTATGCCTGGCTAATTTTTTTTTTACCTTTTGTGGAAACAAGGTCTCACTAGGTCGCCCAGGCTGGTCTCGAACTTCTGGGCTTAAATGATCCTCCCAGCTCAGCCTTCCAGAGTGCTGAGATTATAGGTGTGAGACATCTATTACTATTGGCAAGAATCATTATTTGTTCTTAACATGTGCTATTATAAAATGGTAAGGTCTCTAAACGATAGTCTTCTATGCTGCATTTTAAAGACAACTCTCTGAAAACCACCACCAAGGAAATCCAGGACTCTACTGCCCTCCCTACAAATTCAGCATAAAACTCTCATGAAGGTACAGCTGAGGCAGATCCTTTGCCCTTGGTCTGGCGAAGCAAGCAAGTACATACATACCCAGCTTGGGGACGGGCTGAGTATCCCAGAACTGGTAGCTTCGCTTGCTAGCCTCCTCCATGGTTTTGGCAGGTCCCTGACCCACTGAGAACAGCTCAATGGCCTTCTGTATTTCCTGGATCCTCTCTGCTGGCAAAGAGTTCATCTGAACAAGACAAAGTTGGGGAGAGAAAAGGCCCATTATGTTAGTAAGACTTTTGATTAATTATGAGTTCAAGAGTTAAGCGGGGCTGGGTGCGGTGCTCAGGTCCGTAATCTCAGCACTTTGGGAGGCCGAGGCAGGCACTTGAGGTCAGGAGTTCGAGACCTGCCTAACCAACATGATGAAATCCTGTCTCCACTAAAAATACAAAAATTAGCCAGGCATGGTGGCAGGCACTTGTAATCCCAGCTATTCAGGAGGCTGAGGTCGGAGAATCACTTGAACCTGGGAGGCAGAGGATGCAGTGAGCCGAGATGGTGCCACTGCACTCCAGCCTGGGCAACAAAGCTAGACTCCATATCAAAAAACAAAACGGTTAAGGAGTACAACTCAAAGAAGGGTTTGGTTCCTCTGTCCTAATCCCAGTGGTCATTACGACTGTAGAAAAAGTGGTTGACAATGAGCTATGTGACAGGTGAGTGCTGCCTGCAGCGTTTCTCCCCTTATTAGTCTTACGTTGTTTGATGGCAAAAGTAATACATGCTCAATGTAAATTTCAAACAATGCAGAAATGTGTAAGACACACAGAAAGTAAAAACCCAATAATCCCATTCCCCAAATATAATCCTTGTCATCAACAATCTTCACTCGGGAAGGTGAGAAGAGGCAAATACAATTCCAGAGGTTTTTTGTTTTTTTTAAATATAATAGAGATGGGGTCTCAATATGTTGCCCAGGCTGGAGTGCAGTGGCCATTCACAGGTGTGATCCCACTACTGATCAGCACGGGAGTTTTGACCTGCTCCATTTCCAACCTGGGCCGGTTTATCCCTCCTTTAGGCAACCTGGTGGTCCCCCTCTCCTGGGAGGTCACAATATTGATGCTGAACTGAGTGCAGACACCAGATCGGCATAGCGCACTACAGCCTAGAACTCCTGGACTCAAGTGATCCTCTAGCCTCAGCCTCCCGAGTAGCTGGGACTACAGGCACGAGCCACCACACCTGGCAATTCCAGAGTTCTTTTGTATTCAAGTTCCAAAAGCACACACACACTTTTTAAAAACTAAAATTAGATTATATAATATTATTGTACAAACTGCTCTTTAAACACTATGTCTTAGAGACCTTTCCAGGTGAAAACACATGGCCTACCATTCTACCAACTAGTATGTATGACCACAGTATATTTAGCCAGCCCCCTACTCATGGGCATTTTGGTGATTTCGTTCTTCAGTAATACAACAGTGTTGTAGTGAATTTTCTGTTTTTTTGTTTTGTTTTGTTTTGTTTTTGGAGAAGGTCTTGCTCTGTCACCCAGGCTGGAGTGCAGTAGTGGCACAATCATGGCTCACTGTGGCCTCAACCTCATGGGCTGAAGGGATCTTCCCACTTCAGCCTCTTGAGTAGCTGCGACTATGGGCATGTGCCACCAAGCCCAGATAATTTTTGTTTTTTGTCAAGACAAGTTCTCACTATTTGTCCGGGCTGGTCTCAATCTCCTGAGCTCAAGTGATCTGCCCACCTCACCCTCCCAAAATGCTGGTATTACAGGTGACCACACCCAGCATAAATTTTCTTATACATCTATTTTTACCCATTGGGATATGTATTTCTTAGGATAAAGTTAAGTAAAAGGCTTACTGGATCAAAAGGTATACACATTTGAAATTATTTATCATCAATTTGCTCTCTAAAAAGAGACTATCAATTAATAACCCAATAAATAGTGTATGAGAATAGCTCCAAGCCAGGCACGGTGCTCACGCCTGTAATCCCAGCACTTTGGGAGGCCAAGGTGGGTGGATAACCTGACGTCAGGAATTTGAGACCAGCCTGACCAACATGGAGAAACCCAATCTCTACTAAAAATATAAAATTAGCCGAGCATGGTGGCACATGCTTGTAATCCCAGCTACTTGGGAGGCTAAGGCAGCAAAACTGCTTAAACCTGGGAGTCGGAGATTGTGGTGAGCTGAAATTGTGCCACTGCACTCCAGCCTGGGCAACAAGAGTGAAACTCTGTCTCAAAAAAAAAAAAAAAAACAAAAAAAAAACCGAGTAGCTCCAGAGCCTCATCATTAGGTTTACCAAGCCTCAGCTGAGAGTGGTGGCTCACACCTATAATCCCAGCACTCTGAGAGGCTGAGGTGGGAGGATTCCTTAAGCCCAGGAGTTCAAGACCAGCCTAGTTAAAAACAAAGGAAAAAAGAAAAAAAGCTTACCAAGGCTTAAGCTATGCCAATCTAAGAGAAAAAATTATGGTTTTAATGGTCATTTCTTCTGTTATGAGCTTAACCATCTTATTATTCATTGATTAAACATTGATATTTTTCCTTTTCGAACTGCCTGTTCAATTATTTTAAACTAATACATATATTGCAAATATTTTCCCAGATTGTTGTTTATTTTTTGACTTTTACAAAGTTTCATATTTGTCAATTTCTATTTTATGGCTTCTGCGTCTTATGTCAGGTTTAGGATAATAAAAATACATAAATGTTCTTCTAATACTTTTGTTTACTTTTCTGTTTTTCACTTAGATTATAAAGGAAAGGAAGAATATAAACCAATATGTTCATATTGCTTAGTCCTGGGAGGTGGGATTTTAATTTTATTCCCCTTGCTGTTTATTAAATTCTCTGCCAGGTGTGGTGGCTCACTCCTGTAATCTCAGCAATTTAGGAGGCCACGGCAGGCAGAACTCTTGCACCTGAGTTAGAGACCAACCCGGGCAATGTAGGGAGACCCCGTGTCTACAAATAATAAAAAAAAATTAGCTGAGTGTGGCGGTGTGCGCCTGTAGTCCTGGCTACTTGGGAGGCTGAGGTGGGAAGACTGCTTTGAGTCCAGAAGTAGAGGCTGCAGTCAGCCATGTTCGCACTTCTGTACTCCAACCTGAGTGACAGAGTCTCAAAAAATAAAATAAATAGAAAGGGAAGACCCCCACCTCCCTTGTGGGGATGGTAATGGTTTGGGGCTAATTTAAATGAAGTGTGACACGGTATTAAATAGTAACAGTATTTTTTTGTAGTGGGTTTTACATTGGAAATGGTAAAAAATTACTGGAAGTCCTATTTCAATAAGGTAGTAGATTCAAGTTGAAGCACAACATTTGAGGCATACAGCAAAGTGTGGTTATATTGGAATGAGAATGGATTTTTTACCAGGTTTATAAACTATTTCAGAGGCAGTTGTTTTTTAAATTTTTTTTTTGAAACGGAATCTCACCCTGTTGCCCAGGCTGGAGTCCAATGGCGTGATCTCAACTCACTGCAACCTCCCTCTCCAGGTTCAAGTGATTCTCCTGCCTCAGCCTCCTGAGTACCTGGGATTTCAGGTGCACGCCACCACGCCCAACTCACTTTTTTTTCTCCCCCCGAGATGGAGTATCACTCTGTCGCCTAGGCTGGAGTTCAATGGCTCCATCTCAGCTCACTGCAACCTCTGCCTCCCAGGTTCAAGCGATTCTCCTGCCTCAGCCTCCTGTAGCTGGGATTATAGGCACACGCCACCACACCTGGCTAATTTTTGTATTTTTAGTAGAGACTGGGTTTCGCCATGTTGGTCAGGCTGGTCTCGAACTCCTGACCTCAGATGATCCACCCACCTTGGCCTCCCAAAGTGCTGGCATTACAGGCATGAACCACCATGCCTGGTCTCAGAGGCAGTTCTAAAAGATGAATTATGGATATGTTTGAGTTGTCCCCTTGCCCATGAGCCTACTGTGAGGAAGACAAAGCTTATCTGAAATTGTTTTATTTTGTAATGTTGTTTTATTTAAGAAACAAGACGATCCTTACCCATACCTCTGGGTTTCATGCCAGCGTGGCAGTCTTGGGTTGTAAGCTTTAGACCAGTGGTTCTCATGGAGACTCAGAAAGACTCTGTGGGACTCATGGCTTTCATTATAATGACTATGGCATTAAGAGAATGTTTGCAAATATATAAAGGCCTTAAAAAGTGGTCTTTGGCTAAACACAGTGGCTCACACTTATAATCCCAGCACTTTGGGAGGCTGAGGCAGGAGGACTGCACGAGCCTAGGAGTTCAAGATCAGCTTGGGAAACACAGTGAGACTCCATCTCTACAAAAAAAATTTTTTTTAAACTGGCCAGGTATGGTGGCATGCACCTGCAGTCTCAGCTACTTGGGAGGCTGGGGTGGGAGGATCACTTGAGCCTAGGAGTGGAGGCTGCAGTGAGCTATAACCACGCCACTGCACTCTAACTGGGGCAACAGAAGGAGACCCTGTCTCAAAAAAAAAGGGGGCCTTTCATTGTCAAAGTGGTGGGGACATAAGATAGAGAAGACTGAGAACCACTGCTCTAGGCGCCAGGGGCTGTTACACACAGCCCCCCGGGGCACTGGCACAGCAGCACGCGCAGTAGGAACCTGTCCATTCTAATGGGCACCATGCTTGGGAGTCAGTGTCTGACCTGCTATGACTTTTATGGTACTAAGAGCAGTTTTGCCACCTAGTCTAGGGCAGCAGAGGACAGCACTGGGATCCAACTCTTCCATCTTGAAGTAATACCAGTGGAGAATGTCAATCTAAGTTGTTCCTATACATTTACCTCAAAACTCTCTCATGTGACGAAGTGACTCAGTCACACAAAACAGAGCCTCCTTGTTACCTTCACAGGCTGATCCTGGGTTGACTCTGTCTCACTGCCTTTTTCTTTCTTCTTTTTTTGTTTCTTTTTCTTCTTTTTGGCTCCAGTGTCATTGGCTGGACTCAAACCACTGTAACAAAAAGTAAATACTGATGCAGGGTTTTTAAAAAAAATCTGTTTTGTGCTACTCCTGACAAACAGCTTTCTGTGGAGCCAGACCTTCCTTAATGAAGCCTGTTGGCTTCAGAGACTGAAGAACCCAGGTCCAGAAAGGGCATTTGGAGGACAGTGGCTCTCCTCACCACTCGCGCCCCCTCAGCTTTCAGGGAGGGAGTGCTGGGCAAGGAATGTCCTATTTGTGCAAAAGGGCCTTTTCCGTTCTTGCTTTTATTTTATGCTTATTTTCTTTAGATTGCCAGGGTAATGGCACCAAACACAAATAATTGTTAACAAGGCATTCACACAACACTTCCTTGAACTCTCAATGTAAAAGGATGACAGCCAAAAGGCAGTGGTGGGCTTTTTCTGGAATGCTTTGCCCTTCCTTCCCCCACCTCACAAATGTATAAGGTTTCATAAGTTTCCCCAGCTGGATCTGGAGCACAAGACAGTATGAAAAAGGAGTGAGGGATGAGGAAAAAGGCAGATTAACATTGCTGTAATCTGTGTCCAGAATGGTCAATTACGAAAAATACCTAAATCGGCCGGGCACGTTAGCTCACACTTGTAATCCCAACACTTTGGGAGGCCGAGGCCAGTGGATCACTTGAGGTCAAGAGTTTGAGACCAGACTGGCCAACATGGCAAAACCCTCTTTCTACTAAAAATACAAAACTTAGGCCAGGCGCAGTGTCTCATGCCTATAATTTCAGCATTTTGGGAGGCTGAGGCGGGCGGATCACAAGGTCAAGCGATTGAGACCATCCTGGCCAACATGGTGAAACCCCGTCTCTACTAAAAAATACAAAAATTAGCTGGGCGTGGTGGAGTGCGCCTGTAGTCCGAGCTACTCGGGAGGCTGAGGCAGAAGAATCACTTGAACCCGGGAGGCGAAGGTTGCAGTGAGCCGAGATTATGCCACTGCACTCCAACCTGGCGACAGAGTGAGACTCTGTCTCAAAAAAAAAAAAAAATATTAGCCGGGGCTGGGGGCACATGCCTGTAGTCCCAGCTACTCAGGAGGACGAGGCAGGAGAACCACTTGAACCTGAGAGGTGGAGGCTGCAGTGAGTTGAGACCATGCCATTGCACTCTAGCCTGGGTGACAGAGAGAGACCCTGTCTCAAAAAAAAAAAAAAAAAAAAAAAAAAGAAATGCCTAAATCAGATTAAGGACAACTGTGTTGGCCAGCTCAGACTGAGAGACTGTCACTGGCAAAACCCAGCATTAGGAATCTTGGGAAACTAAAACAGCAGCACCCAGTTACTCCTGCCATGGAGAGATTACAAGAAACATGTATGTGTGTATGCACATGTGCACATGATCAAGAGGACTTCTTATGCTGCTTTCCCCTATATGACACACCCAATGAATGAAGCAAAAAGATTCTTAGCCTCATTAAATTTTTTGTTAAATTAAAAAATAGAGATGGGGTCTCCCTATGTTGCCCAGGCTGGTCTCAAACTCTAGGCTTGAGTGATCCTATTGCCTTGAACTCCCAAAGTGCTGGGATTACAGGTGTGAGCCACCATGCCTAGCCTCCTAGCCATGTTGAAAAGTCAAAATTGGCTAGGCGCAGTGGCTCACGCCTGTAATCTCAGCACTGTGGGAAGCCGAGGCGGGCAGATCATGAGGTCAAGAGTTCGAGACCAGCCTGGCCAAGATGGTGAAACCCTGTCCGTCTCTACTAAAAATACAAAATTATCTGGGCATGGTGGCCTGCGCCTGTAATCCTAGCTACTTGGAAGGCTGAGGCAGAATTGCTCGAACCCGGGAGGTGGAGGTTGCAGTGAGCCAAGATGGCACCACTGCACTCCAGCTCTGGGTGACAGAGCAAGACTCCAACTTGGGGAAAAAAAAAAAAAAAGTCAAAATTTGGAGTCCAACCTGAATACAGTGAATCCTGATCTGTGGGATCAGCTAAACGCAGATTTAACTGTATATTCTAAATAACCAATTTTCATAGAATTAAAAGGCCCAGGATGGTGGCTCATGCCTGTAATTTCAACACTTTTAACACTTTGAGAGGCTGAGGCAGGCAGACTACTTGAGCTCAGGAGTTTGAGACCAGCATGGGCAACATAGCAAAACCCTGAATCTACCAGAAATCCAAAAATTAGCCAGGTGTGGTGGTGCATTTGTAGTTCTAGCTTGTAGTCCCAGCTACTTAGGAAGCTTGGCTTGAAGCCTGGGAGAAGGAGGCTGCAGTGAGCCCAAATCGCAAAACTATATTTCAGCCTGGGCAACAGAGCCAGACACTGTCTCAAAACAAACAAACAACCCAAAATTAAAACAATATAAAATACATTTTCCCATTAACATTATGGGAAATACAATTTATAATTCAGAAAGACTTCAGGGTCTCAAAATGCCTTGGAGTTATTATGAATATTACTGTCATTTCATAGAAAGTGATACTGTATATCTATGTACAGGGAGAAAGTGATTTGAAATCACATGCTGCCATTTCCCTTCATAGAATGTCTTCAGTTTCTCCTATCTCTTCCCGTTCCTGGTAGGAATGCTTATATCCGGACTTCAGGAATTTACCCTTGGACTTAAGTTACCTCCAGCCTTTTCTGGATCTCTGCCTTCACAATCTTTCTGCATCACCTAAACTCTATATAGCTGTGGGACTTACCTCTGTGAAAATGGCTTTCCATGTGACCCTCCCATCCTTGAAATCCTAGAGTGACAGCAGCTTCCTAACTTGGAAGGTATCAAGCCCAACTTTTCTCCGCACCCATCACCCTGAGTTCCATTCAGGCTGTCCACCCTGGCCTCCCACAGCTTCCATTTGGCCAGGCCTCTCAACGCCCCTGATGCAGAAAGACTGTGAAGTCAGGGAGAGATCCAGTTAAGTCTGGAGGTTCCTTTAGCCCAAGCATAAGGTCATGAAGTCCAGATGCAAGTGCACCTACTTGGTATGATATTAATGAGACCCAGAAGGCGTTAACATGGAGAGAAGACTGAGAACAGTCAAAGGGGAAATAAGGTAACTTCCTTAAAACCAGATGCTCAGCAAAACCCCCAAGGCCATGGCAAAGAACAGAAACCATAAAGTCATTCATGGCCTAAAGACAATTTCTTCTTCTTAATAACTCAATTTTGTTATCGCACACAGGACCATCTGCAGCCTATGACAACTCTGTGGTTTTCCTACTCTAGATATTTTCACTTCAGTCTCAGGATTATGTGCAGCATTATAAGATTTAAAAACTGGCTGATGTTAGGAGACAAAGCAGTGTCCCACTGTTGGATACAATTTGTAAGTCCTTATTCATATCAGCTTGTGGAACAAATTATCTGGCCCCAGCGTATGAATTACCATAAGAATAACTTTTTATAATTCTACAAAAGAAACAATCAAAAAGGTAAGGTGAAGAATTGCTATATACTAACCAACTGGAGACTTACTAGACACAATTTCACATGGGGAAAATAGAAAAAATTACTTCTTCCAACCTTGAAAGTCTTTACAAGTATGCAAAATCACTGTTAAAAACTACCTTCCTGCCTTTTTCTTGCTATTCAGTGGAGATACTTCCATGGAGTTATTACCTCATGAACCCAATTTTTGTGGAAGAATCTGGGGCTGAACTCTTGTTCTGTTTTATGCATTGCCAATACAAGTGTTTAGAAATCCCCAAGACTGAAATTATAATCAGAGAGCAAATTTCATTTTGCTTATATTGGCTTGAATTTGTACATGCAGCCAGTTACTAAGCAATAATCCTGTTTCAACTTGTACATCAAGCACATGGCTGAATAACAAAGAGAAGTTTTTTTTTTTGCTTTTTGTGCTTTTTTTTTTTTTGAGACAGCGTTTCACTCTTGTTGCCCAGGCTGGCTGGCGTGCAGTGGCACAATCTAGGCTCACTGCAGCCTCTGCTGCCTGGGTTTAAGGTATTCTCCTGCCTCAGCCTCCCGAGTAGCTGGGATTACAGGCATGTGCCACCAAGCCCAGCTAATTTTTGTATTTTTAGCAGAGACAGGACTTCACCATGTTGGTGAGTCTGGTCTCAAACTCCTGACCTCAGGTGATTCACCTGCCTCAACCTCCTAAAGTGTTGAGATTACAGGCGTGAACCACCATGCTTTTTAATGAGTCATTTTCACTGAGCTACCAAGTATTGAGCCCCATCTGTGAGGACACATTATGAGTTCACATAGTCTTACAGTCAACACTCCCAAACAGGAAGACAACCAGTTCAGCAAAAGCAGACTTATAAGGAGTCCATTAGGGTTAGCTTTCATGGTAATTACAATAATTTAATTATTCATAGGAAACCAAGCTCAGAGACTTTGAGAGTAGGACGTCAAAAAACATCCTAGCAAGCCAATGCTACTTCACAGAAGAATGGCCTCAATTTAGACTTAGAGAAAACAAAACTATAGGACCTCACAGAAGCCAGACTAATCCAAGAATCTGGCATAATTTTCTGTTTGTTCATTTTTCTTCTTATTTTTGAGACAGAGTCTCACTCTTGTTGCCCAGGCCAGAGTGCAGTGGCGCGATCTCAGCTCACTGCAACCTCTGCCTCCCAGGTTCAAGCAATTCTCCTGCTTCAGTCTCCCAAGCAGCTGGGACTACAGGCACTTGCCCCGATGCCCAGCTAATTTTTTGTATTTTTAGTAAAGATGGGGTTTCACCATGTTAGCCAGGATGGTCTTGATCTCCTGACCTAGTGATCCACTCTCCTCAGCCTCCCAAAGTGCTGGGATTCCAGGTGTGACCCACTGCGCCCAGCCTGTTTATTTTTTTTTAAGACAGAATCTCGCTGTCACCTAGGCTAGAGTGCAATGGCATGATCTTGGCTCACTGCAGCCTCCTCATCGCAGGTTCCAGCGATTCTCCTGCCTCAGTCTCCTGGGTAGCTGGAATTACATGCATGTGCCACCATGTCCAGCTAATTTTTGTATTTTTAGTAGAGATGGGGTTTCACCATGTTGGCAGGCTGGTCTAGGACTCCTGACCTCAAGTGATCCACCACCTCAGCCTCTCAATGAGCTGCGATTACAGGTGTGAGCCACCGCACCCGGCTATTTGTTCATTTTTGAGATAGGGTCTTGCTCTGTCACCCAAGCTGGAGTGCAGTGGCACCATCAGGCTCACTGCAGCCTCCAACTCCTGGGTTCAAGCAATCATCTTGCTTCAGCCTCCTAAGTAACTGGGACTACAGATGTGCACCACCATGCCTGGCTAATTTGACTGGTCTCAAATTCCTGGGATCAAGCAATCCTCCTGCTTTGGCCTCTCGAAGTGCTGGGATTACAGGCATGAGCCACTGCGCCTGGCTGGCATCCTTTTCAAAGGGATTTGAAGTCCACACCCACTGGCTGGGTATCCTAGGGCATGCTTCCATTCAGCATACTGAAACAGAAATCTCAGAGATTTAAGCTGCCAGTCTCCTTAATGTAATTCAAAAACTGAGATTGGTCAGATCCAGAATCTTAGAAGACAGCAAATCAAAGTCTAGCTTGTTTCATTTGGTTTCAAACTAAAGGGTAGAGATTTAAGTCAAGTTTGCCTTGGTGCAGCAACAGAAGTGCCTCCTCCCTCAGAAGGGAGACGGCAGTTCATACAAAAATTGTGAGGTATACATTCTAAAGCTGATCAGCTCAAGCCATTAATGACCAACTTAGCAAATACAGGGTGAAGTAGAATAACAGATCCAGGAACAGAGCATAAAAGCAATCAAGAAATGTCATTTTTCTTTTTTTTGAGATAGAGTGTCGCTTATCACCCAGGCGGGTGTGCAATGGTGCGATCTCAGCTCACTGCAACCTCTGCCTCCTGGGTTTAAGCAATTCTCTGCCTCAGCCTCCCAAGTAGCTGGGATTACAGGCACCCACCACCATGCCTGGCTAATTTTTATATTTTTAGTAGAGATGGGGTTTCACCATCTTGGCCAGGCTGGTCTTGAACTCCTGACTTTGTGATCCACCCGTCTTGACCTCCCAAAGAGCTGGGATTACAGGCATGAGTCACTGCGTCCAGCCAAAAAATGTCATCTTTTAACAAAGGCCAAAATATTCCAAGTTCAAACATTTAAGAAATCCTAAGGATGCTCTTGTATAAATTCAGGCCTGGGGGTGGAGATGGAAAACAAACTTCAGTACTTATTTCTAGAAATAGAATGCAGCACTGGGTGTGTGAGCAGGTGGGAGGTAAGAGCAAGCTAGCAGATGAACGGCAGGAGAGAACTTCCAGAAAACATGAGCAGCGAGGATCGTATGTGGGCCTCCTCTCAGTCCTACTGGATGATGCAATCTGCTGAAAACTGCATGCCTGCAAAGAGAAAGCTCTATCGTAGGGGAGGGGAAGCTGAGCCTCCAACACTGGCATCTCAGGACCATCTGGCTTAACCTATTGTTTACAGATGAGGAAACCAAGGACCAGAGATGTGAGGCAAACTGGCTACCAACTAACCAACTAGCATCTAGGGAGGAGCCACCAATCTCTAAGGACTTGGGGCCATTTCCACCCAAAGGCTATCGTTTCCTTCTCTGTAAGAATTGATTTGAGAATCCTCCAAAGCCAAGAGAATATTGTTTCCTTACACTGGGCTACAGAACACAGCTTTGGTGTTTGACAGCAGCAACCATCAGAAGTAATGAAGAAAGTGAGTCTGCTTTATCCAGAAAGCCAGCTCTGACTATTCCAGTTCTCTGATGTCTGTTTTAAAACTATAACTTCCTAAAACACTTTATATATAATAATGTATTGCTTTCTTGGCTTCCTAATGACATTAAAAATTTCATAAGCAATCATAAGCATAGGGACTACATCTCTACATTTTTTTTTTTTGAGATTGGAGTCTTGCTCTGTTGCCCAGGCAGATGGCATGATCTTGGTTCACTGCAACCTCCACCTCCTGGGTTCAACCAATTCTCTTGCCTCAGCCTCCCAAGTAGCTGGGATTTCAGGCATGTGCCACCATGCCCGGCTAATTTTTGTATTTTTAGTACAGACGGAGTTTCACCATGTTGGCCAGGCTGGTCTCGAACTTCTGGCCTCAGCCTCCCATAGTGCTGGGATTACAGGGGTAAGCCACCACGCCCTGCCAGGACTGCATCTTATACAGCCGCTTGCCACATCACCTCTAGTTATGCTGAGCACACAGTTAAGAGTTCAACAATTGGGCCAGGTGTGATGAAACCCAGTCTCTACTAAAAATACAAAAAAATTAGCTGGGTGTGGTGGTGGGCACCTGTAATCCCACCTACTCAGGAGGCTGAGACAGGAGAATCACTTAAACCTGAGAGGTGGAGGTTGCGGTGAGCTGAGATCTTGCCATTGCACTCCAGCCTAGGGAACAAGAGTGAAACTCCATCTCAAAAAAGAGAAAGAGTTCAACAATTATATTCCTAACTGATGCTTTATAGGCATAACAGACTAAAATAAAACCTTGAAAAGCTAGAGCCTAAAAGAGGGTCAGCAAAACATCTTTAATACTGTTTGCACATGACAGGCTGTGTTAATCTATGAAAGCAATGGAAATGCTGTGCTCTGGAGCCACTGATTGAGTCAGTAAATTACCAACCTTCTTTTTTTTATTAAAAAAATAACAGGCCGAGTGCAGTGGCTCACGCCTGTAATCCCAGCACTTTAGGAGGCCAAGGTGTGGATCACCTGAAGTCAGGACTTCAAGAGCAGCCTGGTCAACATGGCAAAACCCCACCTCTACCAAAAAAATACCAAAAATAGCTGGGCGTGGTGGTGCACACCTGTAATCCCAGCTACTCAGGAGGTTGAGGTAGGACAATCACTTGAACCTGGGAGGGGAAGGTTGCAGTAAGCCGAGATAGCGCCACTGCACTCCAGCCTGAGCAATGGAGTGAGACTCCGTCTCAAAATAAAAATAATAATAGGAAGTGACTTTTTTTCCCCTTTTTCCTTGCTTCGAGACAAGGTCTGGCCTTGTCACCCAGGCCGGAGTCCAGTGGCAAAATCATGGCTCACTGCAGCCTCAACCTCCCAGGTTCAAGCAATCCTCTCACCTCAGCCTTCTGGGTAGCTAGGACTACAGGCGCACGCCACCATACCTGGCTAATTTTGTATGTTTTGTAGAGACAGGGTTTCACCATGTTGCCTAGGCTGCTGATCTTGAATTCCTGGGCTCAAGGGATCCACCTGCCTCAGCCTCCCAAAGTGCTGGGATTACAGGTGTTAGTTACCACATCCAGCCCTAACATTCTTATTCATTGTCTTCTCTCTCCTTAGGCTCTGTCCTAGTCCTTGTAGAGTTAAAACAGGTCCAGCCAGGTGTAGTGGTGTGAACTTGTAGTCCCAGCTACTCAGGAAGCTGAGGTGGGAGGATCTCTTGAGTCCAGGAGTCTGATGATGTAGTTGTGTACCATGACCATGCTTGTGAATAGCCACTGTACTTCAGCCTGGGTGAAAAAGTGAGACCCTGTCTCTAGTAAGCAAGCAAATAAAACACAAACAAAAAAAGCCCCACTGTAACTATTTCTTTCTTTTCTTTTTTCTTTTTTTTTTTTTTTTTTTGAGACAGTTTCACTGTTGTTGCCCAGACTGGAATGCAATGGTTCGATCTTGGCTCACTGCAACCTCTGCCTCCCAGGTACAAGCGCTTCTCCTGTCTCAGCCTCCCAAGTAGCTCAGATTACAGGCATGTGCTACCATGCCCAGCTAATTTTTTTGTATTTACTAGAAATGAGGTTTCCCAAAGTGCTAGGATTACAGGCATGAGCCACCGTGCCTGGGCCACTGTAACTATTTCAAATGGTTTCAATGTCTTAAAACATAGACCACAGGTTTACAACATAAGAAAAAAAAGTTAGGGAAATAAAATTCACAACCTTTGGTCACTTTATTTTTTTTTTTTCACTGTAGCTCTCAGATCTCATGGCCATTTGATTTTTTATTTTTATTTTTTAAAGGCTAGTTGAGTGAAGAAGTGGGAGTGGAAAAGGAATAAAGGAATATATAACTGGTTATGACAAATTAGTCATAAACATCACTGTACTTGGACCTGCCACCACTTGTTTTCTACCTCTGAAAAAAAAAAAAACCAGGAGTTGGAGACCAGCCTGGGGAATATAGTGAGACCTTATCTCTACATACACACATACACAAAATCAGTCATGAGTGGTGGCGTACGCCTGTAGTCGCAGTTACTCAGGAGGCTGAAGCAGGAGATTGTACCACTGCACTACCATCTGGGTGGCAGAATGAAACCCTGTCTCAAAAAAAAAAAAAAAAGTGAAAATTTTCTGGGCCGAAATCCAGTTTTTCAGAGAAACCTACAAAAATAAATCCTGACCTCTAATATCCTTTTGATTCTACTTTTAGACATCAGGAAATCCTTTTCCAAATCAATTAACTCTTGAAGTATGTTAAGTTCACTAGTAATCCTATTAGTACTCAAAAAGCCCAAGAGAGGTGAATGAAGTGGCAAAGATGCCCAGAAGGAAACAACATGGCATGAATCAGTATCAGCTGTCTAGTCTCTGCACTTCCGAAGCTAAGGATCACTCAGTGCAATACCTCCAACTCTGCACATTCCCACTCATTAGTTATTTATATCAAAAACTGCTTGTGAATCCCAAATGATGGGAAAAATAAAAACACTTTAGTACTACCATCAGGGTACACTGGGGCTGGGCATAGTGGCTCATGCCTGTAATCCAAGTACTTTGGGAAGCCAAGGTGGGCAGATCACCTAAGGTCTGGAGCTCAAAACCAGCCTAGCCAACATAGCGAAATCTCATCTCTACTAAAAAATTCAAAAATTAGCCAGGTAGCTGTAATCTCAGCTACTTCGGAGGCTGAGGCAGGAGAATCTCTTGAACTTAGGAGGCAGAGGTTGCAATGAGCCAAGATCGCTCCACTGCACTCCAGCCTGGACAACAGAGTGAGACAGTCTCAAAAAAAAAAAAAAGGCCTATGAAAAGAACAGCAGGCTCTAAGAAGGGATTACCAAAGACTGCTTTTGCTGGCACTCTTGGCCCTCCCTGGGATAGTAAGCCAGAGTACTGAGGGTGAACAAGCCAATTCTTGTCATGGACGATAACTGCTTTTTAGACGTCACAAAAGCTCTGATATACTAAACTGCTTAAAACGGGAATGAGACAAATGTGTAAATTCCACATTGAGTTTGTTTGGTGAGCTAGACTTTGACCTTGCAACTCCAAGGTAAAATCAAATGCTGTTCAGAGACCATTATCAAGAATGTTTTGAGCGGTGGCTCAATGCTGGCAGAAATTTCATCCACTAGAATTACTTTTTTGTTGTTTTTTTTTTTTTGAGATGGAGTCTCATTTTGTTGCCCAGGCTGGAGTGCAGTGGCACGATTAGAATAACTTCTGAAAAAAACATGGAAAGACACAAACTGGATCCCAAGTTTGGGAAAGTCCACAGGCTGTTAAATGGATCCAAAGATAGGATTCACACTGCTGTAGATTCAAGATGCAAAAGTCAATTCAGCGGGGGAAGGGAATCCAGCAAGTTCAGAATGGATCCTCTGAGATGTCAGAGACCATTGGAGATGCACATCTCAAGCCTCACTATAAAAACTAAAGTATTTGGCAAGGCACAGTGGCTCACGCCTGTAATCTCAAAACTTTCGGAGGTCGAGGCAGGTGGATTGCTTGAGGCCAGGAGTAAGACCAGCCTAACCAACATGGCAAAACCGTGTCTTTACTAATACAAAAATCAGCCGGGTATGGTGATGCACTCCTATGATTCCAGCTACTAGAGAGGTTAAGATATGAGAATCACTTGAACCTGGAAGGCAGAGGTTGCAGTGAGCTGAGATCACACAGCTAAACTCCAGCCTGGGTGACAGAGTGAGGCTCTGTCTCAAAAAAACAAATCCAAAAAACCCCTAATGCCTTCATAAGTGAAATAATGGAGGATATAATCCACATAAAAGACTTAGCATAATGCCCACTATATAGTGATATAAGTATCATTTACTAGATACCATAGTGGCTCCTCAGTTCCTTCTCAGAGAGCAGCGCTAGAAAGTTTTTTTTTTTTTTTTTTTGAGATGGAGTCTCTCTCCATTGCCCAGGCTGAAGTGCAGTGGTGCCATCTGGGCTCACTGCAACCTCTGCCTCCCAGGTTCAAGAGATTCACTTGTAGGTCCAGCCTCCCACGTAGCTGGGACTACAGGTGCATGCTACCATGCCTGGCTAATTTTTGTATTTTTAGTAGAGACAGGGTTTCACCATGTTGGCCAGGCTGGTCTCAACCTCCTGACCTCAAGTAATCTGCCCACTTTAGCCTCCCAAAGTGCTGGGACATTTTTGAGGCAAATACTGAGCCTGTGGAGGAATTCCAGTTGAGTATTTTTGGTGCTCTCAATAGAGAACACCATATTTTGTGTCCCTTAAACGTAACAATCACAAGGACATCTTCTTTGAGGAATCAGAGGCTTGAAGAATAGAGATTTCAGATAAAAAGCTAGAGAAAGAGTTACAGAAGCATCCTCCTGAAGTTACTAAATGTATGGCTCAACTCCATGGGCTCTACAGGGAAAGAGTTAACTGCCAACTTAGTAAAGCTGAGGAATTTTAGAGTGAGCACATTAGTTGAACAATGTGAAAAATCAGCAAAACTGCTTTGCCGTGAGCAGCGAGTCCCTGAAATAGGCTCTCATTTACTTTCCATTTCTTCTGCTTTCCAGTCTCTTCTCTGTGAAGCAGCTCTTGATTAGTTTCTTTTTAATTGCCACTTAATTGGGAAACAAAATTAGAACACTTATTTGATATCAGTGATGAGGTTTCTCTTTCCATTCTGCTTTGATCTAGTTTTGGAAAACCAAAAGTTGAAGGAGAAATTAAAAAGGAACTAAAAAGATTTCTTCTTTCCAAGAGCTAGCTGCAGTTATAAGCCATCAAATAAATAGGGAAAGAACGACTCTTGGAAAGCTGAAGAAAAAAACAAAAGCATGTAAGGCGAGCTTAACAGAATTTATTTTCAGAAAGACTTTTCTTTCCTCCTAAGTTTTCATAAGGGATAATATCTCATAATCAGGAATGAGAACTTACAAAGAATCCATGTTAACCTGTCCCATGGAGTAAAAGAGCAGTATAGAGATGAGACACCCCTTCTCAGAGGGCTCCTGACCCATGCTTACCAGGACCTCAATGATGCTGAAGACATTGCAAAATAAATTCTGAAAGACTCCTAGAACACAATAGTCTACAAGTTCTTTTTTGTTCCAAAACACTCAGACAAACTTCACGTATAACCCCCAAACTAAAATCTGCCAATTGATGAGATTTATTCTTTGGCAATACTTCTTGGAAAGACTGTCATTAAAAAAAAAAAAAAGGTCAGCAAGGTGGCTCACACCTGTAATCCCAGCACTTTGGGAGACCGAGGCAGGCGGATCACAAAGTCAAGAGCTCGAAACCATCCTGGCCAATGTGGTGAAACCCCATCTCTACTAAAAATACAAAAATTAGCTTGGCGTGGTGGCACATGCCTATAGTCCCAGCTACTCAGGAGGCTGAGGCAGGAGAACTGCTTGAACCCAGGAGGTGGAGGTTGCAGTGAGCTGAGATTGCATCATTACACTCCAGCCTGGTGAAAGAGTGAGACTCTGTCTCAAAAAAATCAATCAATCAATCAAATTAAACCATACAGATGAATCATGAACTACAGGGGGATGCTGCATAAAGGTTATCTTAGCCTGACTCTCCTCTCAATTGTTCAGGGTAATTATGATAGGTAAGTAACTGGGGGAAATTGAGTGCATTAAAAAACAAACAAAACTGGCTGGGCACAGGAGCTTACGCCCACAGTCCCAGAAGTTTGGGAGGCCAAGGTGGGAGCATCACTTGAGGCCAGCAATTTGAGACCAGCCTGGGCTTTATAAATAGTAAGACCTCATCTCTACAGAAAATTTTTAAAAAGAAAATTAGCCAGGGATGATGGTGCATGCCTACAGTCTTAGCTACTTGGAAGGCTGAGGTGGGAGGATCACTTGAGCCCAGGAGGTCAAGGCTGCAGTAAGCCATGATCACACCAATGTACTACAGCCTGGACAACAGAGGGAGACTCTGTTTCCAAAGTAATAATAATAATTAAAAACTTAAATTAAAAATTTTTTAAAAGAAAAATTGAAGAGATGTATGCATATACATCGCATATGTATGCATGTACACATATATATGTGTATAACTATATGTATACCTTAAGGGTTTGGGGATTTCTGTTTTTTTGAGGCGGAGTTTCGCCCTTGTTGCCCAGGCTGAAGTGCAATGGTAAGATCTCGGCTCACCGCAACCTCCAACCCCTGGGTTCAAGCGATTCTCCTGCCTCAGCCTCCTGAGTAGCTGGGATTACAGGCACCTGCCACCACGCCCGGCTGATTTTGTATTTTTAGTAGAGACAGGGTTTCACCATGTTGGTCAGGCTGGTCTCAAACTCCTGACCTAATGATCCGCCTGCCTCAGCCTCCCAAAATGCTGGGATTATACTCGTGAGCCACCTCGCCCAGTTTGGGGTTTTTTGTTTTTATTTATAGCGATGGAGTCTCGTCATGTTGCCCAGGCTGGTCTTGAAATTCTGGGCTCAAGCAATTTTTCTGCCTCAGCCTCCCAAAGTGCTGAGATTACAGGCATGAGCCACTCACTACACACAACCACATGAAGTTTTATATTCATTAAATGTTTATGCTGATTTAATTATGGAAGAAACACAAGACTAGAAAAGTCAAGAACTAAATTCATATACAAAAAGACATAAGAAACTAATACAACTGCATTTCCTATGAATCTAGTACATGAATTTAGCTCATTTCATCAGCACAGAGCACTGTAACTTTAGTTCCTGAAAAAAAGGCCCAGGAGGCTGGGTGGGGTGGCTCATGCTTACAATCCCAGCACTTTGGGGGGGGGGAGGGGTAAGGCAGAAGGATCACTTGAACCCAGGATTCTGAGACCAAACTGGGCAACATAGTGAGATACCATCTCTTAAAAAAAAAAAAAAAAGCCTAAGAGAATAAGAGTTAGTTTTAACTATCATTAACCTTTATTGTATATTACACATTTTAGACTCTCCAGCATTTAAAGGAAAACTTCTCTGTCAATTTTTACATGATTTTTGAGAACATTTTAAATAATATGAAGACAAAAAACATTTCACGAAGCAAAACACAGTGGAAAGCTTCCACAACAAATTGGAGCTTCTTGGTTGCTGTAGGTATTGCATAAAAATTGTAGTAAGGCTTACAATGAGAATTATTTGGGAAGAGAAAACATGTATGTAAGAAAAATGTTACATCCTCCCACCTGGTGAGGGGAGATGAAACTACACTAATATTGGGCCAGGCACTTTAATATCTGCCATTCATTCATACAGCAAATACTCATTAATGCCCACTAAGTGCCAGGCATTTTGAAGACACAATTCTGTTTACATGCACCTTACTGTCAGATGAGACAGGGACCAGATACATTAAGAAAAATTACCAAGTATGTAATTATATGCATTGTTATTATAACTATTGTTATGATAAAAGCTACAAAAAATACGTTATGTGATAAGAGCAGAAGGTCAAGTTGAGAGGTTAGGGAAGATCTGAAGAAAGAAGAGGGAGGAAGAGGAGTGCATTCCAGATGTTCTATCATTTAATCCCTACAATTCTGGATTAATATCTTTCCCAAGGTCACAGGACTATTAAGTGTCTGAGCCAAGCTTTGAGAGCAGATTTTGAGACTAGAAGCTTGCTCTGTCACCCAGGATGGAGTGCAGGTGTTCGATCTTGGCTTATTGCAACCTCTGCCCCCTAGTTTCAAGCAATTTTCCTACCTCAGCCTCCTGAGTAGCTGGGATTACAGGCACCTGCCACCACACCCGGCTAATTTTGGTATTTTTAGTAGAGACGGGTTTTTTACTATGTTGGCCAGGCTGGTCTTGAACTCCTGACCACAAGCGATAGGCCCACCTCAGCCTCCCAAAGTGCTGGAATACAAGTGTGAGCCACCACACCTGGTCTGAGACCAGATTTAAATGACTTCAAAGTCCATGCTTTTCCACTGTGCCTTACTGCATTTTCCCAAATTGCTGCTTCTCCCCAAACCATTTCCTCTTAAAGTTCGTTGAAGAATGTTGATTCTACCCCAGATTCTAAGTGCCAAAATTAGACTCTCTCCTCCAGACTAGGACCTTGATTTTTCACCTGCTACCACCAAACTCATTTTCACATACCTTTAGATTTGGGATGCTAATAAACATAATTTTTTCACCCAGACTATAACCAGGTACAGAAACACTACCACAAAGTATCAAAGTTTTTTAAGGTTATTTAAGTTTACTTAAGTTTTTTAAGGTTATTTAAGTTATTTAAGGTTATATGTACTACAAATAAAGTAACTTTTTTTTTTTTTTTTGAGATGCAGTCTCGCTCTGTCACCAGGCTGGAGTACAGTGGTGTGATCTCGGCTCACTGCAATCCCCGTCTCCCAGGTTCAAGCGATTCTCCTGCCTCAGCCTCCCAAGTAGTTGGGACAGCTGTTTTGTATTTTTAGTAGATACAGGGTTTCGCCATGTTGCCCAGGCTGGTCTCGAACTCCTGACCTCAAGTGATCCACCTGCCTCGGCCTCCCAAAGTGTTGGGATTACAGGCGTAAGCCACCATAGCAGACCAATAAAATGACTTTCTGGCAGACAGTTTGCAAAGTTATTCACAGATTATAGGGCGCAAAACTAAGGACACTGGTCAGGACAACAGTTGAGAAAATAAAAGCAACTACAAAAAGGGCAAAGAAAACACCACACTTTCACTTCTGGAATGACTTTCACATTCAACAACTCTCATCTATGATTCAGATCTCAACTTAGGAGAGCTTCTCTTTCCCTTCTTCCTGTTCCTACTTCCTCTTTCTCAGCTCTTCCATTTTTAGGAATAGCAAAGTTTAAAACAAGATTTCTTCTATTACATTAGATCTGTTTGTGAGTTATAGCAACAGAACAGTCATAAAAAAAACTAAATTTGGGAAGCTTCCCTTTCCTCTACATTCTTCCTGTGATTTTTAATGCTGACTGAGGAACATAAAAGCTAGATCTGTGAACCTAAGATTTGCCACAAGCTGATTATAAACTACTATATACAGTCATGCTTCACTGAACGACAGGGATAAGGGCTGGGAAATGCCTGGTTAGGTGATTTTTGTCTTGCAAACATCATAGGGTGTACTTACACAAACCTAGATGCTACAGCTTACTAAATGCCTAGGCTATATGGTGTACACTAAAGTAACATGCTATACAAGTTTGCAGCCTAGGGGCAATAGGCTGTTGCATGTTACTGTACTGAGTACCGTAGGCAACTGTAACACAATGGTATTTGTGTATCTAAGCATATCTAAACATAGAAAAGATACAGTAAAAATATGTACTACAATTTTGTGAGACCACCTCTTCTATGCAGTCCTTGGGTAGTGCGGGACTGTAATACTTTGCTCTCCCCTCCCTACAAAGTAGCAGATTTTTTTTTTTTTTAAGTTTCTACAAAGCCCTCAACCTTCTACCTTTATATCTAGGCTACCACCAATACTGCGAGTAACAAGCTGGCTATGAAAATCAGACTACCACAGACTCAGCAAGAGTTATACACCCAAAAATCTCTCACGACTTTCAGTTTAAAAATATATGGACAAATATAGACAGGAAGATAGGGAGAGAGAGCGTGAGTGCCAGTGCCAGACGCTAACCATGTGAAGAAAGATGAATAATAAGCTGTGGTTTACAGAAGCAAAAACTAATTTGGAAAAATAACTCAACACTCAAATGCCTGGTGCGTTTCTTCATCCCTAGGAACAAATAGTAACTAAAGGCAAGACCCTCAAGTACAGGATAGGTAGTATGGAGCCCGAGGATTCCAAATACTCTCCAAGAAGCTACAGTGCTCAATTTCTTGAAGCCTGGGGCTACTTTGCAAAGTTAACAAGGCAAAGATGTTGGAAGACCTAATTATATTAATATATTGTTCAGGGCACTTATGGATTATTTGGCGCAACAGACATTATGTAAATCACATTACCATATCAATAATTATATAGGATTTATAAAGTGAGTTTATATTTTGGGATTCTCTGGTAGTGATAGTTAACAACATAATTATATATACAGTGTATAGTCTGATGAATTTCCTCACTGAGGGTAAACTGCTGCGAAATGTTTTATTATTCGTTTATTGCTAGTCACGTTGTAAACACGTCTATAAGTAGCGTTCCCTTTGAACTGTACTGTTACTAGACTGTCCTGTGTTGTACCATGGAAAACCATCGTCCAACATGCTCTTTTCCCAGGATTGGCCTGAAGCACACGAGTGGAACACTACATAGAAGAACTTTTATATAATAAAGTACTGAACGTCTCCGGCCCTTAATATCCAGAGCACCCACCCCTGGTAAATGACAAAGGCAGTAACCAATCGCCAGGCAGGATCCTAGTGACTTAGCCAATAAGAATATGAGGGTGGGGCTAGACTAAGCGGCCGGTGGCTTCCCCGCACCCCAGAGACCCAGGCTGTGGGAGGCTGGACAGGAATTGGACTCCGAGGACTTCGTTACCCCCGGTTGTAGCTGTTGTCCTCCTCATTCTCGCAATCGCTGCAGTGCTCATGGCCGGTCCCGTTCCCTTCCATCATCTGCGGCAGCGGAGGTGCCGGCAGCTTCACTGCTGTCTCACTCTCGTCCGCCATCTTGAGTTGCGAGAGCGGGGCTCCGCGCCCCGCTACATGGGGTGTTCCTATTGGACAAAGGGAATTTGCGCTGCATTCTGGGTTTTGTAGTTTTTCTGGAGAAGGGAGCTGCTACTAGGAGCTACTCTTTCCCAGATAACTGACTACAATACCCAGGTATCGCGAGGGGCGGCTCCGGTCGGGTCAAGGGGCGGGGCCACTAATACCCGGAAATCTAGGCGTTCGGCCACCCTTTGAGGAAAGAAGGACCGCAAGGTTGGTGGGACCCACTCTTCGGACCCTGGAGGCCGCCTGGCATGCTGGGAGTTGTAGTTCGCTGTTGGTTTAGGGTGTCTGGCATGGAGGTTCCAAAATCCAAGGTTTGATTTCAGCCTGTCCTTGCCAGTGCCTGAGCCTCTGGGAGCCGTTATTGGCTGCCGTTAAGGACCGTTGCCTTTCCCGGGTAAGTGAAAGGGCCTGAGGCCCGCAGATTCGACCTGCCTAGAGCCCGAATGCCCCGGGCCTTCTTGGAGTGGGCTTTTCTGCAAGAAGCCGGGTTGGCTCCTGGCCGCCTTCTTCACTTGGGAGCCTGGGCAACCCCCGGTCATTAGCAGTTCAAGGTCTCATGAGAGCCAGTGGATTGTTGAGTGCGGAGCACTGACCCTAAGCCAGGAGACCAGACTCTGCTAGGGACGCTGAGCTCGCCGCCGCATCTTGGCATCCAGGTACTGATCTTCGCCAAGCCCTTTCGCGCACATATTGTCCCTTTCATTCCCCACAAGAGTCTTCCACGACCCTTTTTTTTTTTTAAATAGGGTCGCCCTCTGTCGCCCAGGCTGGAGTGCAGGGGCGGGAGATCACGACTCACTGCAGCCTCAACTTCCCGGGCTCAAGCTATCCTCCCACCTCAGCCTCCCAAGTAGCTGGTACTACAGGCGCGAGCCACCACACCTGGATAATTTTTGTATTTTTTGGGGAGACCAGGGTCTCACCTTGTTGTCCAGGCTGATCTTGAACTCCTGGCCTCTAGGGATTCTCCTACCCCAGCCACACAAAGTGCTGGAATTACTGTCGTCAGCCACAGCACCCAGCCCACATGGACTCTTCAATGAGTTCTTATATGCCAGGCTCTGTGGTAAGGCTTTTCGTACATTATCTCATTTAACTCTCTCAACAAGCCTCCAGTATAGGTGCTATTATTATTCTCTTTTTTTTTTTTGAGACAGAGTCTTGCTCTGTTACCCAGGCTGGAGTGCAGTGGTGCAATCTAGGCTCACTGCAACCTCCACCTCCCAGGTTCAAGCGACTCTCCTGCGTCAGCCTCCTGAATAGCTGGAATTATAGGCATGCGCCACCACGCCCAGCTAATTTTTGTATTTTTAGTAGAGACAGGGTTTCACCATGTTGGTCAGGCTGGTCTCGAACTCCTGACCTCGTGATCCGCCCACCTCAGCCTCCCAAATTGCTGGGATTACAGGGGTGAGCCTCTGCACCTGGCCGTATTCACCTTTTTGACAGATGAAAAAATGTGGACCTGAGAGGTTGGTAAGTTGCGCAATCACATAGCTGGTTAAGTGGCAGATCTGTATACAAATCCAGATCTGTCTGCCCTAGGCCCTCTGAATTCTTTGCCACCATAAAAGTCCCATTTTCTGATACACTATTCACTCAAGGAAATCAGTTACTAGAAGGTAACTGTGACTCCAATGTGTATTCTACGTCAAGGGGAAAAGGTAACTGCCCATTTTAATCTGTTTTTAGCCCTGATTGAATGTTTCAGCCCCTGAGTCTCACTCTTGTGATTGAATAATCTCACCTGAATCCCGAGAAGTGCGCCCAAAGATGGGGTTCTCATTCGTGGAAATTTCCTATTCAGGTTGAATATGGTGGGTGGTGAGAGGACTCATTCTTACCATCAGAGCGCTCCATGACCAAAAAGGGAAATGAGCTTTGCCTTTGGGAAAGATCTTAACATGAGAAGAATGGCAGGGCTGGCAGAAACAGTTCCCATCTGACTCAGAGAAAGAAAACATAAATAAAACACAGAGCTAAATATAGTTAACTCTGTTTTTATATCAGTGGCATAAGCATAAGTAATTATGATCCAAAGCCCACTCAGTCTGAGAGCTGTCACCACACTCAACTCTCTGGGTCCCAAGACTGCTGTTCAACGCAATTGCTCTATTTGCAGCTTCAGGGAAGGGGAGGTCAGAGATGATAATAGTAATAATAAAGTCAGGCCAGGCGCGGTAGCTCACACCTGTAATCTCAACACTTTGGGAGGCCGAGGTGGGTGGATCACCTGAGGTCAGGAGTTTGAGACCAGCCTGGCCAACATGGAGAAACCCTGTCTTTACTAAAAATACAAAAATTAGCTGGGCGTCGTGGTGCACACCTGTAATCCCAGCTACTCAAGAGGCTGAGGCTGAGTACCAGCCACTGTGCTTGACCCCACAATATCTTGTTAAAATTAACATAAAATTTCGGTCAGGCGTGATGGCTCATGCCTGTAATCTGAGCACTTTGGCAGGCTGAGGTAGGCAGATCACTTGAGGCCAGGAGTTTGAGGCCAGCCTGGCCAATGTGGCAAAACCCCGTCTCTACTGAAAATAACAAAAAAATTAGCTGGGCTTCGTGGTGGGTGCTTGCGATCCCAACTGCTTGGGAGACTGAGACATGAGAATCATTTGAACCTGGGAGGTAGAGGTTGCAGTAAGCTGAGATTCTGCCACTGCACTCCAGCCTGGGCAGCAAAGTGGGACTCTGTCTCAAAAAAATAAAAAATAAAAATAAAAAGATACTATGTATATGCGATTACTCTTTTTTTTTTTTTTTTTGAGACGGAGTCTTACTTTGTTGCCCAGCTTGGAGTGCAGTGGCCCAATCTCGGCTTACTGCAACCTCCGCCTTTCAGGTTCAACTGATTCTCCTGCCTCAGCCTCCCAAGTAGCTGGGATTACAGGTGCCTGCCACCACACCTGGCTAATTTTATACTTTTAGTAGAGATGGAGTTTCACCATGTTGGCCAGGCTGGTGTCAAAATCCTGACCTCAGTTGATTTGTCCACCTTGTCCTCCCAAAGTGCTGGTATTACAGATGTGATCCACTGCACCTGGCCTGTGATTACTTTTTTTTTTCTTAAGATGGAATATTGCTCTATCACCCAGGCTGGAGTGCAGTGGCATGATCTCGGCTCACTGCAACCTCTGCCACCCGGGTTCAAGCAATTCTCTTGCCTTAGCCTCCCTAGTACCTGGGACTATAGGTGCACGCCACCATGCCCAGCTAATTTTTTGTATTTTAGTAGAGACGAGGTTTCACCATGTTGCCCAGGGTGGTCTTGAACTCCTGAGCTCAGGCAATCCGCCTGCCTCAGCTTCCCAAAGTGCTGGGATTACAGGTGTGAGCTACCATGCCCAGACCTGTGATTACTTTTTTAAAATGGCCACTTGGTAATATTGCCACATTTCATTTTGGTGCCTAAATTTACATTTGGGTTTACAGTTACATGGTATGGAATGATCACCCAAAGCAAAACAGTGTAGACTTTCCTAAATTGGATCTATGGATGTCTTCTCAGAGTTCCAGCAGTTCTCATATTTGTTCCTCTCCACTCCCCGTAAGAGAGAGCTTTCCACTGTTTTCACTTTTTTTTTTTTTTGAGATGGGGTTTTGCTCTTGCTGCCCAGGGTGGGGTGCAATGGCTCGATCTCCGTTCACTGCAACCTCCGCCTCCCGGGTTCAAGCGATTCTCTTGCCTCAGCCTCTCGAGTAGCTGGGATTATAGGTGCCCGCCACCATGCCTAGCTAATTTTTGTATTTTTAGTAGAGACAGGGTTTCACCATGTTAGCCAGGCTGGTCTAACAAGCCTGGCTAACTGCACTCAGCTAATTTTTGTATTTTTAGTAGAGATGGAGTTTCACCATGTTGACCAGGCTGGTCTTGAACTCCTCACCTCAGGTGATCCACCCTCCTCGGCCTCTCAAAGTGGTGGGATTACAGGCATGAGCCACTGCTCCCTGCCAAAGATAACCTTTCTTCTGGTGGACCTAGGAAGCCTTGAGCTAGGTTGTGATTTATTTATTCGAACCTCAGGAACACTGATGACTTGTCAGCCTCTGTGGCGGAAACTGGAGAGTCAGGGATAGAACAGTTCTAGCACAGTGCCTAAGAAAGTGGGGAGCATAGGCTATCAGAGGCAGGACCCTTAACCTGGGGCCAGGAGGTCCTTGGGGACATGATGGCTTAGCTGAGTGTTCATAGGGGCAGTAGACAAACAGGTGGGCGTTCTAGGCAGAAAGTATAAAAGTTCAGGCACCTGAGACTTGGGTGCTTTTGAGCTATGGCAGTGAGAATGATATGACTTAGGACTGGAGCTTAGAAGTGAGGAGTTTTTTTGTTTTTTGTTTTTTTTCCTTATAGAGACAGTTCTAGCTCTGTCACCCAGGCTGGAGTGCAGTGACACCATCATAGCTCACTGCAGCCTCAAACTCCTGTGCTCAGGTGATCTTCCCACCTCAAGTAGGTAGGACTACAGGCACACGCCACCACACTCAGCTAACTTTTTAAAATTTTTTTTGTAGAGATGGGGTCTTGCTATGTTGCCCAGGCTAGTCTTGAACTCCTGGTCTCAAGTGGTCCTCCCACCTCAGACTCCCAAACTGCTGGGATAACAGATGTGAGCCACCATGCCTGGACTGGAGCATTTTGAAAGTTCAGATTGGAGAGGCAGGCAAGGTTCAATTGCTTGAACTTGGGAGGTGGAACTGAGATTGTGCCACTGCACTCCATCCTAGGCGACAGAGCAAAAACTTGTCTCAAAAAAAACAAAACAAAACAAAAAAAACAGTGAGGATACATGGACACAGGGAGGGGAACATCACACACTGGGGCCTGTCAGGGGGTAGGGGGCTAGGGGAGGGTTAGAGAAATACCTAATGTAGATGACAGGTTGATGGGTGCAGCAAACCACCATGGCACATGTATACCTATGTAACAAACCTGCATGTTCTGCACATGTACACCAGAACTTAAAGTATAATAATTTTAAAAAGAAGAAGTATAAAAAAAGGAAGGAAGGAAGGGAGAGAAGAAAGGAAGGGAGGAAGGGAGGGACGGAGGAAGGAAGGAAGGGAGGGAGGGAGGGAAAGAAAGAAATGTAACCAGCAAGGGCTGAGGCAGGAACACAGAGTATATTGACTTCTTATGTTTGTACAATGCTTTATTGCACACATAGTGCACCAGCATACCATCTCATTTGATCCCCACCATCAGCTATCCTGTTTGACCCTGTAGGATGAACAGGACAGGTATTACTCCTGTTTTACAGTGAGAAAACAAAGAAGTTCAGTTATTTGTTCAATTTCACTGCTACTTACTATGAAGTTCAGACTTGAACATAGATGTTTTAACACAAAGCCTGGTACAGTAACTAGATTCCCTTCCTCCTTCCCCTTTCTTAAGGAGGAACATATGGTGAGATGTGTGTCTAGAGTTGTGATCTGGGCCAACCTGGAAGGCCTTAAGTTCCAGGCTCAGGAGATTGGATTTCCAGCTGGTGAGGACCTACAGGAGGGTTGATTGTTTATTTGGAAGCTTTTAAATAAAAGATAAATATTTATTAATGATATTTGTGAACTATGGCATATGTTTAGTTGCATATTAATATTTACTTAAACAGGCCAGGTGCAATGCTCACACCTGTAATCCCAACACTTTGAGAGGCCGAGGCAGGTGGATTGCCTGAGCTCAAGAGTTTGTGACCAGCCTGGGCAGCATGGCAAAACCCTGTCTCAACCAAAACTACAAAAAATTAGCCAGGCATTGTGGTTCGTGCCTGTGGTCCCAGCTACTCGCTGGGAGGCTGAGGTGGGAGGATCACTTGAGCCTGGGAGGCAGAGGTTGCAATGAGCCAAGATCATGCCACTGCACTAACCTGGGTGACAGAGTGAGACCCTGTCTCAAAAATAAATAAATAATAAAATAGACGTACAGAAAATAAATTTAAGAACCAGAAGCCAAAGGAGTCATCTCCAATGGACTCAGGGTTGTTCATCAAACAAAGTGTGAAGCAGCACTGTATTCCAGGCACCATGCTACTCGCTAACGACACAGGTGACTGAGATGCAGGCCATTGTCCGGATGAAATGAGATCGTGTAAGCAGCTAGAGGCAGCTCAAAGTTTATTATTGCCATCCTGAATCACAAAAGACATATTTGAGCTCAAGAAGCCCTTGATGGCATCACATGAAAACTGCAAAGGCCAAGTTTCATTATGGAGGAGGCGCCTGGGTTGAAGACCCTGTAGCAACCTGTCAGCCATTCCTATGGGATCCTCCTGGGGCACAGCTGCAGCTGCTTTTGGCAGACTGGACCACAAGGGTACCTCCTTAGAAGACAAGGCTCTCACTTGTACATGAATAGTTATAATACAGTAAGGCAGTATCTGAGAAAAAGTAGGATCATCTGGAGTTTCCTAACACTGTGTCCCAGGAAGATCCAGATAATCTGGAGATACAGGACAGGCCTGGCCCTATCCCTGCCTTGGCCAGTTATGGTTACTGATGGGAATCTGGGTATCCCTTGGATGTGTCAGGAGAAGGGAAAAGGTTGAGAACCACAGGACTAGATTATCCATATGTTGTTTGATCAAGGAAGGGAATTGAGCGTTAGATCTGGCTCTATAGAATAGGAATTAGATTTGTTCTGCATGGCCCCACGGTTTAAAACTAGGAGAGATATTATCAAAAAATTTTCTAACTGCCAGGACTGGACTTTAAAAATAACTGTTGCCGGATGCAGTGGCTTATGCCTGTGATCTCAGCAGTTTGGGAGGCCAAGGCGGGCAGATCACAAGGTCAGGAGATTGAGACCATCCTGGCTAAGATGGTGAAACCCCATCTCTACTAAAAATACAAAGAATTAGCTGGGCATGGTGGCATGCGCCTGTCGTTCCAGCTACTCTGGAGGCTGAGGCAGGAGAATGGCTTGAACCCAGGAGGTGGAGGTAGCAGTGAGCCAATATCACAACACTGCACTCCAGCCTGGGTGACAGAGTGAGACTCCATCTCAAAAATAAGCAAATAAATAAATAAAGAACAGTCTTGGTGGCAGTGAGTTCCCCAACATGGGACATGTACATGAATAGATAGCGGAGATAATGTGGAAGAGATTCAAATACTGGCACGGTATTTGGACTAAATGGCTTTTTTGGATACAAGATGGAATCCTATTTATTGGGTTATGGCAGTAGGTCTCCTGGACTGTTGAAGTCAGGAAGAAAGCTTTCAGAGACTGAGGTGATCTGAGAAAGATGTTAAATGACTTCATTCCTCAATATATTGAATCCCTACTGTGCAGGGCACTGGGTATTGGAGTGGTAGATAGACAAGATTCCTACCTTAAAGGAAGTACAGAACAAAAATACAGTTTAAGGAGAGGGAAGGGAGGCAGGGTAGGTGTTAATTTAAAACTTCCTACTGGTGGGGCATGGTGGCTGTCACCTATAATTCCAGCACTTTGGGAGGCCGAGGTGAGAGGCTCACCTGAGGCAGGAGTTCGAGACCAGCCTGGCCAACATGGTGAAACTCCAGCTCTACTAAAAATACAAAAATTAGCGAGGTATGTGTGGTGGCTCACGCCTGTAATCACAGCACTTTGGGAGGCCAACGTGGATGGATCACATAGGTTAGGAGTTCAAGACCAGCCTGGCTAACATGGTGGAACCCAATCTCTACTAAAAATACAAAATTAGCCAAGTGTGGTGGCGCACGCTACTTGTGGTAATCATAGCTACTTGGCAGACTAAGGCAGGAGAATTGCTTGAACCCAGGAGATGGAGGTTGCAGTGAGCCGTGATTGCGCCACTGCACCCCAGCCTGGGCAGTAAGAGTGAAACTTCATCTCAAAAAAAAAAATAAAAATAAAAAAAATTAGCCAGTGTGGTGGCACACGCCTGTAGTCCCAGCTACTTGGGAAGCTGAGGCAGGAGAATTGCTTGAACTTGGGAGGCAGAGTCTGCGGTGAGCCGAGATTGTGCCACTGCACCCCACCCTGGGTGACAGAGTGAAACTCCGTCTCAAAAAAACCCCGGAAAAACAAACAAACAAAAAAACTTCCTGCTATATGTGAGGCATAACTAGATGCTTGCTTTTTTTTTTTTTTTTTTTGAGGCAGAGTATTGCTCTGTCTCCCAGCTGGAGTGCAGTGGCCCAATCTCGGCTCACTGCAACCTCTGCCTCCCGGGATCAAGCAATTCTCCTGCCTCAGTCTCCCGTGTAGCTGGGATTACTGGCATCCACCACCATGGCCAGCTAATTTTTGTATTTTAAGTAGATACGGTATTCAGCCATGTTGGTCAGGCTGGTCTCAAACTCCTTACCTTAGGTGATCCACCCGCCTTGGCCTCCCAAAGTGCTGGGATTACAGGCATGAGCCACAGCGCCCGGCCTAGATGCTTTATTTTTTTTGAGACAAGGTCTCACTTTGTTGCCCAGGCTGGAGTACAGTGGCACCATCATGGCTCACTGCAGCCTTGACCTCTTGGGCTCGAGTCATCCTCCTGCCTCAGCCTCCCGAGTAGCTGAGACTACACTGTCACCATGCCTGGCTAGTTTATTTTTTGTAGCTGTCGGTGGGGGGGGGGGGCGGTGCGGGGGGTCGTCTCATTATTGTTTAGGCTGGTCTCGAACTCCTGGATGCTCAAGTGATCCTCCCACCTAGGCTTCCCAAAATGCTGAGATTACAGGTGTGAGCCACTGTACCTGACTTTTATGTATTCTTTCAACAATGCTGCACAGTTGCAATTACCCCACTTTAAGAGGAGATAGGATGAGAGGCTGAGTGACTTGCTAGGTTTATATGGACAGGATGCGGGTTCTGCAATCAAATTACTTTGTATGAGAGGGTAAATAGATTAACCGCTAAACATAGAAGACTGTGCGGGCTGAGATAATCCTACAAAGTGCTCATGATCACCGCTGCCAAGGCTGCACAAGTAGTGGGTGGCCGAGCTTGAATCTGAAGTTAGGACCCTGCAGCTTCGCCCCTCTCTTCTCCCTCGCCCTCCCGGCTCCCGGCAAAGGAAAAGTTACGGCTCCTCCGGGTGAGGGGTTGGGGTACCTCTGTGCCGCACTCCAGGGCCGAGCTCGCCCCACCCATCTCTCCCGGCCCCGCCCGCCCACTGGCCGGACGTCCGCTCCGCGTGCGCGCGTTCCTGAGGTCCCGCCTCGCGCGCTGAGCCACTCTGTAAGCGCCGCGGAGATTGGGCTAGAGGCGGCGGCCTAGGACCGGTCGGAGGCGCTGGGTACGTAGCGCGCCGCGGGGGCCGGTGGGAGCGGGCCGGGTACCGGGGAGGGGGCGGGCCCTGGCTGCGGCTGCTACACCGGGCTTCCTACGCCCCGGGCGTCCCAATTTCGCGGCCTGGTAGGGCGTACGCGCCTTTTTTGAAAGCCTGAGTTACGATGTATTGAGGGCATCGTGTGCGGCGAGCACTAGGGCAAGCGCTTTTATATCCACGGCCCATTGTCTTGACAGCAGCCCTGCAAAGCAAGGTGTTATTTCTTGCAGGGTCCAGCCCCGCAGGGGCTAGTGGGTGTTCTTTTGTGTGCAGAGATGATAGATCGCAGGAAAAAAAGGCACAAGACACAGAGATAAGAATTCGGCTGGGCCCGGGAGACCACTGCTACCAAGGCGCAGAGTCCAGTAGTGTCATCGAATGCCTGGACGCGCTTATATTTATTGTATACAAGGCAGGGAGACAGGGTAAGGAGAGTGAATCATCTGACATGACTGATAGGGTCAAGCAAATCACGTGCTTACAGTACAGGGGGCCCCTCCCTTTCAGGTAGCTGCTGCAAGGTGGGGAGGCACATACGTCAGCCTCTTTCTATGTACTTATCAGAAAAATCAAAGGCTTTTAGGATTCCTCTATTCTTCTCAACACTTCTAAGAACTTAAAAAGAGCACCGGGTGGGAAAGCGGAACATGAAATTGGACGAGGATGGTGACCATCGGAGCACAGCACCACAGAGAGGCATTTAAGCCCCTGGAAGTCTCAGGCAGACCTGACTTATGTCAGGCCTTCCTCAAGAGCCGGACAGAGCAGAGTGTTCTCTGAACTCCCCCAGTGAAAGGGAAACTCCCCTTCACGGCCTGCTGAGTAACGGGCGCCTTCCCAGGCACAGGCGTTACCGCAAGGCCAGCCTGCTAAGCAACAGGCCCCTTCCCAGGTGCTGGCGCTACCGCAAGGCTCTCACTCTTGCCTCCTGATCACTTCTTACAATGTCCCTTCGGTTCCTAATTATATTTCATCTGATTATGTCTGTACTATAAGACTAAAACGATTCTATCCTATAATACTAAAGCAAAGATTAATAAAGAATAATGATTTAATAGGATTGATTATATAATTGATTATATGATTGTTTCTAAATATATTTGGTATCATTGCTAAAACTAAGTGAATGTTCTTTTGTGTGTGGAGACAATAGATCACAGGAAAGAAAGACACAAGACATAAAGATAAGAGAAGAATTCAGCTGGGCCCGGGGGACTACTACTACCAAGTAATTATTTATTATACTGGGACAGATTGTGCCTTCAGTCTCTTGCCTTGGCACCTGGGCAACTTTCTTCCCACAGTTTCCTCTGTTTTACGGCTGAGGACACGCAGGAATGTTTACAGCTAGAAAGAGCTGGAGGTTGTGGCTTGCGGATACAAACTAAGGATCAGACCAAAGCCACTGCCCTTTAGAGCTTTGCGGGCAGATTGATTCTTGAATACAGCTTCTACCACTTCCAGTTGTGTGACCTTGGGGTACCTTACCACTCCCAGGTTTGCTCATCTGAAAAATGGGAATAAAGATACAGTAACTGTCTCATAGGGTGGGGATAAAGTGCTTTGCTGTTTTGCTAAGTGCTCATCTCCGATTTTCAGACCTTTCTCCGCTGTTTCCCTTTCCCCCGGGAGCCAGACAGTTGTCTGAGATTTTAGTGAAGGCCCCTGGGACTAGGGCGGAGTGGACCTCCTGCCCACTCACTAGTGCAGGGTGGCCGGTGGGGGGTGGGGGCCGGCAAGAGGGGGAGAAGCCTCTTCCTTTCCCAGCTCCGCAAACGAGGCGTTGGCATCTCAGGTGTTTGCTTATAGCGTCTTCAAAGATTTTTCACTCTCTCCCTTAGTTAAGAGAAAATGATTCAAACTACCCGAGTGAATTTTGACATTAAGTCTCAATTGTAAAGATGGGGAAATGGAAGTTTTTGAATATGTTTTATGTTTTAAACTTTTGTGTGTGGGGGGGGTGGTGAGGGAGAGTGCTCATACCTGAATAATTTAAGATTGAGTTGGGCTGGCATAGGCCTGGGGAAAGGGGTGAAATGCTAGAGAGATACACAGTGTACGGGCAGGTTCGGGTGGTTTTTGTCTTAGCAGGGCCCTAAATTCCCACCAAATCCTCTTCTGTCTGTTTTGAGCAAGGTCTGAATCTGTCCCCCTAGTAAATAACCTTTAAAGGGGCTCGGCCTCTCTTGCTGCTTGTACCTTAAGGAGAAAAGATGAGGGCTGATAGCTGAAGGGAGCTTAGCTTTGTTTTGAGAATTACCAGTGGGGTCACTCACACCTATAATCCCAGTGCTTTGGGAGGCTAAGGCAGGTGGATCACCTGAGGTTAGGAGTTCAAGACCAGCCTGGTCAACATGGTGAAACCACTGTCTCTACCAAAAATACAAAATAATTAGGTGGGCATGGTGACAGGCGCCTCTAATCCCACCTACTTGAGAGGCAGAGGCAAGAGAATCGCTGGAACCTGGGAGGCAGAGATTGCAGTGAACTGAGATCTGAGATGGCACCACTGCATTACGTCTTAAAAAAAAAAGAGAGAGAGAGAGAGAACGAACGAACAGGCACGGTGATTCATGGCTGTTAATACCAGCATTTTAGGAGGCCGAGGCAGGCAGATCACCTGAGACCAGGAGTTTGAAACCAGACTGGCCAGCATGGTGAAACTCCATCTGTACAAAAAATTCAGAAAAATTAGCAGGACATGGTGGCTCACGCCTGTAATCCCAGTACTTTAGGAGGTCGAGGTGGGTGAATCACGAGGTCAGGAGTTTGAAACCAGCCTGGCCAACATGGTGAAACCCCGTCTCTACTAGAAATACAAAAAATTAGCCAGGCGTAGTGGTGGGCACCTGTAATCTCAGCTACTCAGGAGGCTGAGGTAGGAGAATCGTTTGAACTCAGGAAGCAGAAGTTGCAGTGAGCAGAGATTATGCCACTGCACTCCAGCCTGGGCAATAAGAGCAAGACTCCGTCTAGAAAAAAAGAAAAAGAAAATTACCCGCTGGCACAGTTTTAGATTGACAGCTTTACATTGAAACTTTTAAATTTGTATTTGAAAGTTTCATTAGTTACAGAGGATAAAATTTCTGGTTCATTGTGAATGTTGGTATTTTAAAATAAAGCTGTGAAAATTCTCATTTAAATCTGCAGTGAAGTCTAAATATATATCATTTGATTTGATTTCCCCTCATCTTTTGAAAAAAAAAAAAGAACCACCTTTTATTTAACCATCGAAATTTCTAATCATTCTTTTTTCCCTTTTTTTTTGAGATGGGATCTTGCTTTGTTGCCCAGGCTGGAGTGTAGTGGCAGTCACTGGTTACTGCAGCCTTCACCTGGGCTCAAACAGTCCTCCCACCTCACCACCAAAGTAGCTAGAACTGCAGCTGTCTGTCACCACATATGGCTGATTTTTATTTTTCTTTTTAGTAGAGATCAGGTCTTGCTATGTTGCTTAGGCTGACTCCTGGTCTCAAGCAATCCTCTCATCTCGGCCTCCGAAAGTGCTGGGATTAGAGGTGTGAGCCAGCATGCTTGGCCTTTTTTCCTTCTTGAACTCATATTTCCACTTTGTTTTCCCGCAGAAGCTTTCTCTAATGTAGTAGTTTTTGTTTTTTTTTGAGACAGAGTCTCTATCTGTCACCCAGGCTGGAGTGCAGTGGCGGGATCACAGCTCACTGCAGCCTTGACCTCTTGGGCTCAAGTGATACTCCTACCTTAGCTTCCTGCATAGCTGGAACTGCAGGCTTTCACCATCATGCTTGGCTAATTTTTTTTTTTTTTCAAATGAAAGCAAGTTTATTAGGAAAGTAATGGAATAAAGAATGGCTATACCATAGGCAGAACAGCCCTGAGAACTGCTAGTTGGCTATTTTTATCTTTCCCTCCCTCCCTCCCTCCCTCTTTCCCTTCCTCCCTCCCTCCTTCCTTTCTTCCTTCCTCACTCTGTCACCCAGGCTGGAGTGCAGTGGTGCAGTCTTGGCTCACTGCAGCCTCTACCTCCCAGGTTCAAATGCTTCTTAAGCCTCAGCCTCCTGAGTAGCTAGGATTACAGGTGCATACTACCATGCCTGGCTAATTTTTGTATTTTTAGTAGCGATGGGCTTTCACTATATTGGTCAGGCAGGCTGGTCTCAAACTCCTGGCCTCAAGTGATCTGCCCACCTCAGCCTCCCTAAGTGCTGGGATTCCATCTGATTTTTTTTTTTTTTTTCATTTTTTTGTAGAGACAGAGTCTCATTATGTTGCCCAGGCTAGTCTTGAACTCCTGAGCTCAAGTAATCCTCCTGCCTTGGCTTCCCAAAGTGCTGGGATTATAGGCATGAGACACTGTGTCTGACCATGTAATACATTTTATGCCTGAAGGCCTTTGGTTTATCATCCTATTTCTCTGCAACAAAAATACATACAAAATTAAAATTAAAAGTTTTTAAAAATTGTGTTATCATGAGGATTAAATGTTTCTTTTGGATTGAGTTTTCACAATTATGAAATACATAATGGACAAAAACAACATAAACAAAGTTTTATTTGAGTATTTCTCTTATTAAGCTAAGTGGGTTCGGTGCAGTGGCTTGTACTTATAATCTCAACACTGAGAGGCCAAGGCAGGCAGATTGCTTGAGCACAGATATTTGATACTAGCCAGGGCAATAAGGCAAACCTCATCTCTACAAAAAAAAATTTTTAAACATTAGCTGGGCATGGTGGGGGTGCATGCCTGTAGTCCCAGCTACTTGGGAGGCTGAGGTGGGAGTATCACCTGAGCCCAGGAGGGTTGAAACTTCAGTGAGCTGTGGATCATACCACTGCATTCCAGCCTAGGCAATGGAGTGAGACTCTATCTTGAAAAAATAATAAGCTGGGTGGAGCTATTTTAAGCTCTTGTATCTAGCCATTTTTATTTGTATATTTACTAGAATGAGCAGAGTGGTTTTTTTTTTTTTTTTTTTTTTTTTTTTGCCTGTAACCATTGAAAAAGTTTCTTCATGTAAATTAAATACATGGGAATTGAAGGCATTTTGTTTCAGCAATATCACTCAGTTCTTTGGACAGCTTCTGAATTATGGGCTGAAAAATCACATTAGATTATGAATAATCTGTCAGTCCTCAGTTCTTTTAGGTCCTCCTTTAACTTTGTTGAAGGCCAAGGTTTAGAAACCACCTGACTCAACGCAAGAATTTGTTCCTTGTCACTATAGGCAGTGACATTCTTAGCATGAATACTAACCTTTTGAATTGCCCTTTGTGGAGGCCAGGGGATTTTCACCCTTTGGGACTGTGCACCTCAGTATGATTTAGCATGAGTGGGTGGTTATGCCTTACTCTGAAACATGGGAGATGGGTGAGTGTGAAGGAGGAGCTGGGAGGAGAGCCAGTGGGAATTGAGTTGGAAATTTATGACCCTTAAACTCTGCCTTTGTGCCCCTCGGAAAATCTTCATACATCCCCTAGGTGTTCTCAATCTCCTGTGTGTAGGCCACCTGGCACGACCCTGGGCAAACATAGAACTGGTTTTAACTTCCTTTTCCTCACTTTGAGAAAGTGCTGCTCTTACACCAGAGTTCCTGCTGCTGGGAAACACCTTCCTAAGCATTCCCACATTTTCCTCATCTCTAAGCCCCATATATTGTCAGCCCTGGAATGTGGAGGTGGGAAGTGATGTGGAAAGATTTTGTGATTCTCATTTTAAGATAGTTAATGTTGAGTTCCAGCTTGCCCATGAGCTGAAGATTTTGCTGCATGGCTTATGTATTCATTCAACAAGTGTCTTTTAAGGGCCTACTTGTCAGGCCCTGTTTTTGGCACCTTGGATATAGCAGTTGCCCAGATTCGGAGAGAGGAAGATTGCAGGAAATAAATACAAAGCCATATAATGTGTTGTTGGGTGGTGAGACACTGGTCAGTGCTGTGAAGAAAAGTGGGACAGTAAGGAGACTAGAGGGGAACACAGGGGTGCTGTTTTATATATTTGGGGACAGTTTCTCTGTAGGGTCCCCAGTTCCCCTGCTTTCTGTCCATGTCCTGACCACAGTGTGATCCAGCTAGCTACAGGATTGAATCCTAAACAGGTCCTTGAACATTCCCAGGCACCTAGATACCTATACAAAGGTGTCAGATGTCTAGATAATTAGATAAAGGTGTCTATAGATATCTAGATACCTAGATAAAGGTGTCCAGGTTGTTCCCCAAAGCACTGAAAGAAACTGGCCCTGGCCCTGAGTCACATTGCTTAAACCTTCATATAAACTCCATACCCTGACTCCCTCACTGTCAACATACCTAGCAGAACACCTTTCTCTCCCTGTCCATTGAGAGGAGTGGTACAGCCCACTCTGTAAGGAAATTCCTCTAATAAATGCTTATAAATGCTTTGGGCTGATCACCCTGGTGTTTAGTGGTGTTTTTTTTAGAATCCCAACCAGCCCCGTCTTGGGACAGTTTTGAGGTAGTCTCCTCTGTCGCCAGGCTGAAGTGTAGTGGCACAATCTCAGCTCACTGCAACTTCCACCTCATGGGTTCAAGTGATTCTCCTACCTCAGCCTCCCGAGTAACTGGGACTACAGGTGCATGCCACCGTGCCCAGCTATTTTTTGTATTTTTAGTAGAGACGGGGTTTCACCATGTTGGCCAAGATGGTCTCAATCTCCTGACCTCGAGATCCGCCTGCCTCGGCCTCCCAAGTAGCTGGGACTACAGGCGCGTGCCATCACACCTGGCTAATTTTTGTATTTTTAGTCGAGATGGGGTTTCACCATGTTGGTCAGGCTGGTCTCCAACTCCTGACCTCAAGGGATCCACCCACCTTTGCCTCCCAAAGTGCTGAGATTACAGGCATGAGCCACCTCATCTGTCTGCCACTGCTTTTCAGGTGATTCCAGCCAATTCCAGACGGGGGTTGGGTTCAGCAGGACAGGACATAACAGTCTCTGATGGAGGATGATTGGGCAGAGAAGGGTGTGAGTGGGGCAGCCCTCTGGGGAAGAGCCTTGTCTGGAACTGTTGGGACATCAGGACACAGACCTGAGGCCAGTGTGTCTGGAAGGCAGCGATCTAGGGGGAGAGAGGTTGGAGATGCTGGGAGGACAGAGCTGTGTCTTTTGTGAGGCTAGGACTCTGCGGACTTGGCTTGTACCCACTGAGATGGGAACTGTTAGAGCGCTGTGAGCAGAGGCCTGACAAGATCTGACTTGCATTTCAAAGGGTCACATTCACTGCTTTGTTAGGAACAGACTATTGGGGAGCAAAAGTGGGGCAGGAAATGGCTCAGCGGCTACTGCCAGGGATTCTGCAGCAAGATGCTGGTGCTCATGCACCGGGGGTTCTGGCTGGGCTGTGCAGGTGGGAGGGAGTGCTGGCCAGGCACTGTGGGTTGGATGAAGGGCGTGAGAGGCCAGGAGGACTCCGAGGCTTTTGGTCTATACAAGTGGAAGGATGGAGGTGCGTGCTGTTTAGGGAAATGGTATTATGAGCAAAACCCAGAATTGTATAGAAAAACATTCCCCCAAAGTGGGAGGGAGCCGAGAGACCAAAGAATGATTTGAACAAGTCCAGCTTAGCAAGTAGGTGAGCATATTAGGACTTAAATGCAGGGCACTCCTGGGCGGCAGCAGGACAGCTCTCAGGCTCTGTGCCACCTCCCATCTCCAGGCTGCCTTTAAGCTAATTTTCTGGCTCTTTGCCTCCTATGTGTATGTGATGAGACTTGTTTTCCTTGGTATGATCCCAGCTATGCCATAGGATGTTTGGTTTCTCAGGGACACCTGCTCCTCAGCTGGGGACCATGGCCTTGACTCACCGCCCAGCCTGCAGGGTTTAAGCAGCAGACATACACCCTTAAGTAACCCATCACACTGCAAATGGAGCAGACTGCAGTGACTGTGACATGTTACTGCATTGGGGAAGATGAGGTGACTGTGACCTATGTCACCTAATTTAATCCTGACATGACCCCATGAGTAGTCATTACAAATCCTTTTTTTTTTTTTTTTTGAGACAGAGTCTCACTCTGTCACCCAGGCTAGAGTGCAGTGGTGTGGTCTCGGCTCACTACAACCTCCACCTCCCAGGTTCAAGGCACCTGCCACCACACCCAGCTAATTTTTGTATTTTTAGTAGAGACAGGGTTTCACCATATTGGCCAGGGTTTCACCATATTGGCCAGGCTGAGATTACAGGCATTAGCCACCTCACTCAGCCCTTTTTTTTTTTTTGGACACTCTGTCACCCAGGCTGGAGTGCAGTGGCAGGATCTTGGCTCACTGCAACCTCTGCCTCCCAGGTTCAAGCTCAAATCCTAATTTATACTCAAGGAAAGAGAAGCTCAGAATGTTGAAATAAGTTGCCTACAGCCACACAGCTAATTAAGGGACAGAGCTGATCCCAACCAAGGTCCCTTTGACTCCGAACCCTCTGAGAGTGTACAGTCCCTGTGATCCTTTTTTTGCCTAAATGGCAACAAAGTTGTCCAGTGCAAACAACCTCCCTGCCCACCCATGAAAGCTCCCTGAGTGATGGTTTATGCCTGGAGAGTGCTCAAGTAGAGAAGAGAGACCTGTCCCCTCCCTGCCCTTGGTGTTGTCAAAGGGAGCAGGGAGACTTTGGGAGGCCAACACAGGTGGATCACAAGGTCAAGAGATCGAGACCATCCTGGCCAACATGGTGAAACCCCGTCTCTACTAAAAATACAAAAAAAGTTAGCTGGGCGTGGTGGCGCA
>PVKP010005806.1:0-63685 GCA_004027715.1 Plecturocebus donacophilus
GCTTCGCTGGTGTGAGAACAGTCTCCTGGGACTGAAGAGGAGTGAGCAAGGGGGCAGGCAGACAGGAAACCTGAGTGTCCGGGACACTTTGGGGAGGAGTGGCAGCAGCAGAACCGCTGGAGAAGTCGCTGCCCTAGACAGAGCAGAGACGGCCCGGGCTTGGAGGGTGCCGCTGGTGGGAAACGTGCGGAGCTGGCACCACGCCGGAGGGTTCGCTCGTGGCATGGCTGCTGGTGTGGGAAAGGGAAGCAAGCCTTCCCGCAGTGCTTCTGTGCGAACCGCAGGGGCCTGAGGCCTCCACCGAGACGCACAGGGGAGGGAGGGAAGCGGCTTTAGGGAGCGGAACCAGGGCTGCCTCGCGGGGACGTATCGGCTACCGAAGAGGGACAGAGCACGAAGCAGGATCTGCAGACTGGAATCTCAGGGCTGGAGGGAGAATTTTGGACGTCAGCATATAGACATGATTCAAAGCACAGGGCATGGCTGCAGACGTGTAGGCGAATGCAAATAAAGAGCAGCAGAAGGCAGACGCCGAGCGAGCCTGGGGACGTTCCAGTACTGAGAGGGCCAAAAGAGCAGGGGAAGGAAGCTTCAGAGGAGGCCCAGAAGGGACGCAGGGAGCTGCAGGGACCATCAGGAGGGTGCGGCGAGGCCAGGAGAGTGGACGCGTGGGGAGAAGGCCACGGGCTGCCGGCGCTCTGCGGGGAAGGATCCTCGGGGGCCACAAGTGCTTTCCCCGGTCAGACTGGTAAACGCCTCACGCCCGTGGGCCCCGAAGATAATGAGAATTGGTGAAGGGGAGACAGTGAGCACAGACGAGCCTTTGGCAAAGTTTTAATATAAAGGGAAGTGGAGAAATGGGCTTGAAGAGAGTGAGGAGAGGGACGTTTTCATAGATCACCGGGAAGATGCTGTAGCATTTCGTGTGCTGATGGGGATGACGCAACGCAGAGAAGACAAAACCTGGGGACATAGGAGAGAGAGGGAAAAACGGCAGGAAGAAAATTCTCAAGACAGGAAAGGTGGACAAAATTAAGCGAGCAGTGGGGTCACTGGCCACGGAAACAGAACAGGAGACGGTCAGATTGTGGCCACGGACATGGGAAGAGACGGGCTGCTGGGGGGACGGGAAGGATGCTCACTCTTGATTTTTTTTTTTTTTTTTCATTTTCTCAGGGAAAATGAGAAGAAGTAAGGTCATCTGCTGAGAGTGAGGAAGGGTTGGAGCTTAGAGAATAGGGAGGAGAGGGGAAGGGAAGGGAGGGGAAGGAGATGGGAGGCGGTGCTTGCGTTGGGTGCGGAGAGCGCTGACTGGCCAGGGCTGGAGGCCATGGCGATGGACCGAAAAGGAGCTGACTGGCCTCCATCCATGTGTGGCTCTGTCCAGCCACAGTCAGCCGCCCCAGGGCAGGTGTGGAGCGGGTAGAGTTCATGGGTCGTCAGGCAACTTGGAGAGACGGACAAGGGAATGTCACGGAAGCCCACAGAAGCTGAGCCCAGTAGGGAGGAAAAGGTAGGCGCTGAAGACCATATGGAGAGTGTAAATTGGTCAGGGTCCTGGGAGCTTATGAAGGTCATCGGCTGCTGGGGGATACTTCACAGGTGTCGGGGGTTTTCTTGAGGGAGGAGAGCAGAGATCCTTCTCAAAAGGGCAATGAGGAAGGGGCAAGAAGGGCAACTGCTCCAAGAAGGATGTGTGCTCCACCTCCAGGGCCAGGGACACAAGGAAGGGAGGGAGGGCGGGTGGGAAATGAAACAGCCCTCGAGAGGGTCGGTGGGGCAGTGTCCTGGTGTCAGAGAGACAGGAGATGAGCAGAAGAGGGGCTGCGCAATGGACGCAGGGGATTTTGCTGACCTTTAATCACAGGTTAAAGAAGGAAAAGATGTGGGAGGTGGACAGAACCAGGTGGAATATATGGGGGATAAGTGGCTGCCCAGAGCCTTCCATCCAGGGGTCCAGGTCATGATGATCATCCCAGGAGGCTTGGGTGATGGGTGAGTTAAGATGATGAGGATGAAGGGTGTAAGGTACAAATAGATGCCTCCTTAGGGAAGGGTGGGGGTGTGCCACAGAACGGGCAGGTATCAGCAGGAGACAATGCCTCCACTGGAGTTCTGTGGGTTTCTCTGAAATCTCCTGGAGGGTGGTGGCAAACACAGAGGAGGAGCAGTCTTACCAAAGACACGTGCAGGGCGGAAGATATTTCAAAAATGTATGTGTCCGTTACTTATGTATGAGAATGATTAAAAAACAATTTTAAAAAAATCTTTGTCTTTTGAAGGAAATGCTTTGTAGATGACAAAAATCCCAAATAGGACCAAATGGGGACAGATCATTTTATCTTTGTCTCATTGCAATGTAGAAGGTATGCTTTGGGATTCCAAGTAGTGGCTCGGGACAAAACCTCGGCTTCTTTGGTTATGAATGTGATGATATTCTGTGTGGTATTAAAGGTGAACAAGATACTTTACAATATGAATATTGGCTAAATATTTAATATGTTCTAAGACCTAAGGACACGCTAAATGTGAATGTGGCACAACTAGAGGGCTGGTTTTCCTTGGCGAGACATCAGTACATTAGTTAACACTGCTCTCTCATGCAGGTGATTGGAGATATGCGTTGTTCAGCAATTCAGATTTCATGATGTTTAGACTATATTGCAACCATTCAAGTATTTACATTTCTGGAAATGTCAGAAAAGTGAATGTAATGACAAAATTGATTGCAAAGGAACTCTTATATGGATGCACCCAAAAAATGTTCAAATCCTTCATAAGATCCAATACCAAAAATGCTAATGCCTGGCAGAAGTGTGGTCCCGCAGGTAACCTGTCTGTGGGTGATGGGGTTAGTATACACCTGATGGTGATGAGAGTGGAGTGCGATGGGAGAAACAGAGAAGCAACCACTGAATCAGACCCCTCTGAGGATGGCCAGGGACAGCACACCTGTGGGTACAGGCACTTTGAATGGAGGGGAGAAGGGAGCTTAAGGAACAGGGCAGAGCAGAAACACAATAAAGGTCTTCGTTAGAGCTGTTTCCCGTTCCACAGTGCAGGAGCCAAAGGAGGAACAGAATACCTTCTATGCTGCAATGAGACAAACATGAAATCTGTGTGCTGTGAGAGGAGGTGATCTTCTCTGTCTTCCCTCTCTCATTCATCAATGCAGAGTGAAGGCTACAGTGGCCAAACTGAAGAATTGAAACACTGCTACACTCAACAACGCCAGAAAGGACTTTAAAATTTTAGTTCTGATGCCACGTACAGTGAGCCCTTCGTATCTGTGGGTTCCACACCTATGGATTTCACCAACTTATGATGGAAAATATTCCAAAAAAATTGTCTATACTGAAGACATACATGTTGCTTTTTCTTGTCATCATTCCCTGAACAATGCGAGTATTTACATAGCACATTGTATTAACATTACATATTATAAGTAATCCGGAAATGATTTAAAGTTTACAGGAAAATGTGTGTACGTCATATGCAAATGCTGCACTATTTTATTAATACAACAGGGACTTGAGCATCTACAAATTCTGGTATCCTTGGGAGGTTCTGTAACCAATCTCCCACAGATATAGAGGCGCTACTGCCAAATGCCATGGAAACTTGTAGAACACTGGATGCTGGAGATCAGGGTGCACCTGGCCCATGGTATAGATCAATCAACACTCACTACAAACACAGTTTTGTGGAATACTTAGCTACCTTGAGCACAAATCTCATGGCCTTCCACATCTTTTTTTTTTTTTTTGAGATGGAGTCTTGCTGCTTCTCCCAGGCTGGAGTGCAATGGCATGATCTTGGCTCACTGCAACCTCCGTCTCCTGGTTTCAAGCAATTCTCCTACCTCAGCCTCCTGAGCAGCTGGGATTACAGGTACCCACCCGCATGCCCAGCTAATCTTTGTATTTTTAGTAGAGACAGGTTTCACCACGTTGGCCAGGCTGGTCTCAAACTCCTGACCTCAACGGATCTGCCCGTCTCGGACTCCCAAAGTACTGGGATTATAGGCATGAGCCACCATGCCCAGCCCCACATCTTTTATTGTATAAAATATTTAATCATTCAATTAAAAAATGTTTTGCTTTTTAAATAAGAAGGGAAATGAAGACACAGATTCTCCAGGAAAGTTATTGCTCAGCTAACATTCCTTCTATTCCACTAGCCATGTACATTTTTGTTATCTAGCCAGCTAGCAATCAATCTATTATTCATTTACTTCCCACCGTCACTCAGAAAGGCTTGGAGGTGGTTCACAGAAATACAAACAACTAGGGCGCGTATCTTTTCAATCATTATTCGCCTCTTTAATCACTATTTTTTCTTGTTAAAATATTAACTCATTGTAGGCCAGAGACTTTGTGAATTCTGTCATATCGGGCATTCCATCCTGGTTCCCCTTTGCACCACCTGCACACCTCATAGGGATTAGAAAAGAAAGCTCAGGGAGGAAGCAGGCAGAAGGAAGAATTGCCGCGGTAACCACGGAAGGGAAGGGCCGTGAGTCCTCCCCATTGATGATAAGGAGCTCTTTTACTATCTGCGGTTCACCTTCAACAGAATGACCCAGAAGTTGTGCCCTTCAGCCCAGGATCCAGCTAAGCTGTCAAAAATGTGATATGATATCTGTGCCTCAAATTGGTTTTTATTTTTAACACATTAAACTTAAAACTAGACGTCGTTAAATTGTTCCAAGTACATAGAGACAGAAATCCAAAAAAGATGAGTTCAAAGTCACTGAACTTTAAATTGCCACAGGAACAATCTGATTTTCTTTATCTCACACCCTTTAGCTGTCCTTCCCCCACTTCCAGCCTCTGTGCTAAAGTTTCCAATGTGTTTCCTATGAAACTGTATTATTCCCCAAAGCTGCGATAATCCACATGGCATTTTCAATGGTTCAGAGTGCACGAGAGTAAGGCCATTGGTCTTCACTGTATTTCTAGGACGTGGTCAGTCTGTTTAGTTGATACAGGTCTTTTTATGGATTTCGAGGGCCCTGAATTTATGCCACTCTCCATTTTATATTTTTGAACATCCTGTAAACGTCGCCACGAAGAATGTATTACTAGAGAGACTTCCACTAACCGTCTGAGTGAGGAGACTAAGCAGCTTTCCTTCAGACTGGTCTAGAGGAGGTTAGGATAACACACAGTCCAGCCATCGCTTCTTATTCTAGAAATTGTGCACGACATTCAGTTCCGACTGGCACGGGAGCTGGTTAGGTTTGCATGCAGAGGATGAGCAAGAACTGTCTGTCGAGGCTCAAAACTGTTCTCACGAATGTCTTTTCCCTGCCTGACTTGCTAACCCTGGTGTCTCAGCAGATAGAAAGGTGGAATCAGAGAGCCGTCAGGAGTCGGCCCTTCTCTCCCAATTACTGCTAAGCTCCGTCTCAGCTTCTTCTCCGCACATTGAGGGCAAAGTGACTCATCAGCTTGGGGAGTTTTAAAAATACTAATGCCAGGGCCCCAGCCCCAAGGTTCATTTTAGAGTATTCTGGGTAGGGCCCCGGTGTCTTTATTTTCAAAAGCTCCACTCCTCCCCCAAATTGATTGTAATGAACAGCCAGGGCTGTGAACCATTGGCCTGCGGTCTCTCTGCATAGGTGTCAGTGAAAAGGTGGGGTTCATTTTTCAAGTGCTAAACCCCAGGAGGCCCTTCAGTCTCCATTTCCAAGGTTGACTTCTATAGTAACAAAACAGGTCAAAATCTCAGGCCAGAGAGGAATGCCACACCCACTGAGCGCCAATCACACCTGATCATCCAGCATACATTGATTATGAGATTCCATTTCACACATCCCCACCTTGGATCAGGCAGCTCTGTGACGCGGCAGGTTACCTAGTGTTTTTCTACCTGTCAAACCTTATCCTGCTTGGTTCTGTATTACACAAACAGGAGGCAGGCAATGCATGTTCATCCAGTGACTATTGCCAAATAAATTATGCCACCCTGGTTTAAGGGGAGCTTTCAGTAATGCAGCCAGTTTTATTTCCATGATACTAATAAAATGCATTTACATCACGCTACAGGCTTCTGTAATCCAGTCTATCTACCTACCTATGAGGCAGCAAGGTGCCTCATTTATTTCTGAAGCCCTGGTACCTAGCATAGTACCTGGAACACAGAGGTGTCTAATATATGCTAGCTGGAGTTAATGATTTAAGAGGACAGTATTAATTATTGTAAAATCAAATGACAATCAATTTCACAGGTGTTATAGCTAGCATCCACAGTTCTTACACTCTATTCTATAACAAATAAATATAATCAGAACCTTAGGACCTTTTTCTTTTAATTGTAGCTCAGAGTAACTTCATCAGAATCATCTGCTGTTGGTAGATCTGTCTTTTACGACATACTCGCAACGGTGCTAAAGGTAGTGTTAGCTTAAGTAAAACAGTACCTAATGATAATCACAAAAAGGGCTTGCCTGCTCTATTTTAAGTGATAATTTCTCTCCACTGACCATGTTTCAGTGTGAGGTATATGCAGTTGCCTCCTCTTTAACCAGTCTGGAAAATAATTTTGAAGCATCATTATCTTTGCCACCTCTGTCCCCTGGAGGAGTGCTGACTCGGTTGGAGCACACAGCTTATCCCTCCACCCCCAGTGCTTCTTGCCCCATGGAGCTCAGAATACACAGGTACTTGCCCATGACAAATGCATTCAGTTCCCCCTAAACACAGATCCTTAGGAGAATCAGGAAATAGGATTAAAAGGGAGAGTATATTACTGGTCTCATTAGCTATGCCCCAATTCCTTTTATGGCTGGGTACAGCAGTCCACACCTGCTTCCAGAATGTTCCCATTAAACTGAAGGGATTGGTTTCTGGAGGGGTCACCTTGTGGGAATATTATTGGGCAGGGAACAGTGATGACCAGTCGGTGCTCCAGAAAGCATGCCAAGCATGTCAACAAGAAGGAGGAGCATATTTACATGTGATGGAATGAGAATGACCCACGTGTTCAGACTGTGAAGGGACATCCCGCCATTGTGAGTTGAGCAGGTAAGAGCACCCCACTTCTGCTGAATTACAAAAAGGATGGAGAAGGATACGCCTTGATGGGGGAGGAGGGAAGGGGATTAGGGAGAGAAGTTGCCTTATTCCATGTAATAGAGTTTAGAGAGAAGGTGGGAGGGAAGAGTGAATATTTCAAGGGCTGCTCAAATGAAGGTTTAGTGGATTTGGTGAATACAGGGAGAAAAAAAGGCTAAATGCCAAATCCTCAGTAATGTGCTTCAGCAGATGAGATTTAGCAGAAAATGGAATTTTGAGTTACACATTTGGTGGCCTCTGACCCCTGCTCCTGGAAGACACCTTTTAGAAACTTGACCTCAGTGGGGTAGAGGGTGACCCACTGAATACCCGCAGCTGTGATGATATGGTCAATCTTGATGTTCCTATTGATAATTTTGTTTCCCAAGACAGTTTTGGAAGCTTTGTCTTCTATCCTTAGAAGTTACATTCATCAACTATTTTCTTATAACAGACTTCTCTGACCCAGGAGCTTCAACAAATAATTAACTTTGAAAATGAACAACGGTTTATTTCTACTGGGGATATTAATTGAAAACCAGAATAATTACTAGGACACTGTTGGCCCACGTATGGCCTTTTTCTCCCTGTTTTTTAAACAGTTCTGGAACTTTATTAATCTAGCAAGATTTATTTGTCCTCTACATGAGGAATCCTCAGTGGGCATACGTAGACTACTTGGTACTGAAGTAACAAACACAAGTTTTTCACCTTAGCTGTCCTTGAAGGCTCTACAGCCCAGAGAGCTTGTCAATTCTAATTTTTTTTGAGTGACTTGAGATATAAAGAAAAGTACGGCAAAAATCTGTTGGGCTTTTAGCAACCCAAGCTCACCCATGCATCAGCCTGCAACACATGGGGCTTGGTACTTACATTCACAAGCAAGACTACTTCACTGGGGACCTATTTTTCAAAGGAAAGTCAAAACAGAAGTCATTGCCTTAGGTAACCAGCTAAGATATTAATGCTCACGTATCAGAAACTTGATTGTTCAAAACTGAACCAGTTTTCCAGTCAATTTTGAGTAGAATAAACCTATTACTGTAATCACATTAAGCAGAGAATGAAAAGATTTCAAATTAGTGGATTTATACACACACATCCTTCTTATTTTCAGAAAAGGTATTAAATACAATAAACTGGAGGCAGAATATTCGGATGTGCCGTCTGTGTGACTGAAGACCAAGTCATATTTTGCTTATCTACAAAACCTTCCGCTTCTCTCTGCTGTAACAAAACAAGCTTCCATCTATTTTTAAGGTAAACTGTTTGTTAAAGGTTCATTAAAACTAATTCCATCAACAATTCCAAAAGCTATTAGAGTTAAATATTTAAACTAAATTTTAAGGGCCAAAAGGGAGTATTTGCAGTTTAATGTACAAATAAATACCACCTGACATACTAGTTGGTTTCATTAGTTTGTTTGAGCTGTGTTGCTTCTAATGAAATTTAATTAAATTGATTTGGCTACTTAAAGGTACAGTACATATGAACATAAGGATCTTGTGCAGCAATACCATCTTTTAAAAGCAAATACTGTGTAAATCTGTTTTAGGAATTCAATTTACTGCTACTGAGCTAATTCTAAAGAAGCAATGTAACCAAGAAGATGTGAAAAGTTGGAAAAAAATATATGATTTAGTAGAAGAAAGTATACCATTGTTAACTGCCAGGAGTTAATAGGTACCAATGGAATGCAAAAAACAAAACAAAACAAAACAAAGAAATGAAAACACTTGGGAAATTGAAATAAGACCAAATCAGCCCTCTTACCTCTCTGGCTTTACTTTTGAGGCCTTAAAACAAAGATCTGATTTGCATGAGCTTTAACAAAGTCCTCTGTGTTTCAAATAGTACTGCAAAGTTAATTTCAGGATAAATCTAAACAGTCCAGTCTTCAGATTTAGGAATCCAAATGTCTAGCTTCTGATATGTCATTTGAGCATTTGAACAGTCAGCTATTTTACACATATACTCATCATTGGCGAACAAATTCAAAGATTACCCTGGGTCTCAACGTCAAGTTCTCTGTATTCCCATCCACTTCAAAATGCTCCTGACAATGTGAATGGAATCAGAGTCACTGAACATGCCCTCTGCTAGGCTTATACTCTGGGGTAGCTACACCAGTGCTTTTATTCAATAAAAATTAGTAAGTGGCTAGCATTGTGCTGGGCACAGGGCAAGAACAGAGAAAGAGACCGGCATGGCTGTTGAGGGGCAGATGGAGAACAGACAGGTGTTCAAAACATGATCACATCAATAGTCATGCTGTAAGAGCCATGAAGGAAAAGTTCAGGTTATCGGGAAGGACTGCTATTAGCCTTAGAGAGCTGGGGAGAGTCAGGAAGGTTTTCTGGAGGGGGTTATAGTTAAACTGAAGCAGCAATAACCAGGTTTGGAGGGAGAGAAGGGGAGGTATCTCCAGCTAAGGAACTGACCTTGCACCCAGGTAATGCCAAGGCTCTCTGTGGAAACAGCTTTGTGCCTGCAGAGGAAGAGCAAAGGGAAGCAGGAACAGCGTGGCTGAGGCAAAGTGATCGCAGGCAGAGCGGAGGGAAGTGAGTGCAGGGAGGTGAGCAGGACTTTGTGACAAACTAGACGGTACTGAAGCATTTTAATCAGGAGAATGGCAAGGTAAGATCTGGATTTTTAAAAGTATATTCTGAATGCTTAATGGAAAATAGACTGAAGATGGTAACACTGATTCCAGAAAAACAATTAGGCAGTAGTTGTACCAGTACCAGGGACAGATGATGACGGAAGTAAGGATGGGAGATACAGTTGGGTATGGGAGATTTTTAGGAAATATATCATCAAGGTTTGCTTAAAAATAGAGTGGAGATAAGAAAGAAGGAGATATTAATTGGGTGACTCTCAGATTTCTAAAAAGAACAACAAGGTGGGTGGGGTACTTTTCCTGAGATGGGCAACCATGGGAAAAGAACAGATTGGGGAAGACCCTGGGAGCTCAGCACTGGACGTATGGACGCTAGAGCTGATGAACTATCTAAGTGCAGACGTCAGGTGGGTAGCTGTATGGATGAGCTTAGTGTTCGACAGTGAAGACCAGATAGAGAAATAAATGTGGATACAAACTAGTCTTCAAATCCATTGTAAAACCATGGGAGCAGATGAGATCATCTACATTAGCAAGTATAAGGTCCCAAACAAGGGAAGACCAGGAACAGGATGTTGGTAAAAAAGACTTGAGAAGGGGCGGTTTGCCAGGTAGAGAAAAAAATAAGAGTAGTGACAAAGAAGCCCGGGAGGAGGCTGTTTAGCAGAGGAAGATGTGCCGGGGTCTCTCCAGTCCATGCCTTTCTCTTCCTGGATACCCATCTAGACCACACATCCCAGCCTCTCCTGCCATGTGGCCGCCTTTCACACCCACGCAATAGAGATCTAGCTAACAGAGGTGAGGCAGTGGGCATGTGAGTTGCTAGGTATGGCTGCAGGCCTTACGGTGTGCCAGAGCAACAGGTGGAAGGAGGAGTCGGGGTCCTGAGTGCCTACATGGAGAAAAGCTGACCTGTCCCCTTGAACACCTGTAGTCCAGGATGACTACAGGAGCAAGAAAATAAACTTTCATGTAGTTCGATCATTAGATGTTTCAGTCTGCGTGTTACAATGGGGAGCCCCCCCCAAGGCACACAGGTGATGAGACTCGATGGATGCTGCAGTCAGGAGCCCTTTCATGTAGGCGTGAGGACTGACTGCTGAGGGTGTATGAGTACAACAGAAAGTGAGAAAGGTGCCACGAATGAACTCCAACCTTCCTAGAAACCGCTTTGTGAAGGCTGGACCATGGGGGAGCAGAAAGTGAGAAGGCAGAAGATGGAGAAGGACAGGGAGAGGACATTTTTCAAACACTTTTGAACAGAAGCACGAAGAGCATGTGTATCTCTAGGGGAAGAATGACCAGAGGGAGAGAATGAAGAAACAGGAAGGGGGAAAACAGACAATACCAGGAGAAAATGGCTTAGCAAGAGGCCTGGACCATAAATAGGGAATACATATGTATATATATATATTTCTATTTTATAAAAGAACCCAATAAAAATAAGCATAAAGTGAAACAATCAAGAAATAATTGCTAAAATGCAGGCCACTGTGTAATTGGGGAAAGGTAACCCAATATGGACGTATCTACTTCAGAATTTCCAGAACCTAGAAGGGAGCGGAGGAATTAGCAGGTGCTCAGTAAATATGCGTTGAATGAATGAACGAATGTAAGTTACTAGGAGTGGCCACTGGGTAGCAGGATTGACAAGACTGCTTTAAGAGGAATCACATGGTATTAAGGAAAATAAGAAAATGGGGGTACTATCACACAGACTGGCATAGAGAAAAACCCAATTGATGTATACTTTTATTTTATGCTACATATTTTACCAGTGGTCAGTCTGTCACCCAGTTAAACGGAGCACTGGCAGTGAGGACGGCATGAATGGCTCTCTCAGAGCAGGACACGGGAACTGTGAGATCCCCCAGCTTTAACCTTGGGAACTGCTGGCAGCTTGTCACAGGCACAGGGTTATGACAGCACACGTCACAAGAGGAAGCATCTGAGACAGTTCCACGTCCTGTGACCTCACTTCTTCCCTTGCTTGTTGCCAATGTTCTTAGATTGTTCCAGCTACAAAACAGAGTCTGAAAACATACAGTTCTCTTTCCAATGACCTGGCCTCCCTGCATAGAGCCATGGAGTGGTGGACGTGGGGCTGTTTTCAAGGTTGAAACACACTGGCAATTACCATAGAAGTATTTCTAATGACAGGACAGCACTGTGGGATCTCCCAAGAATGTGGCTTTTATAACAACTGGGCACAGATATTCAAAAAGAGCCCTGGTGCTAGTGGACACTTAGCGAGGATGTCCAGGGAATGAACATCTCCGTCGTAGCCTTTTCTTCACTCTCACCCCCTGTAATAGAAACTCTGCTTTTCAGTTAACCCTTAGAGAGGGAGACGTGGGTGGCCACTTGACTAAGAACTGGACGTATTTACAAAGGCATATCTCTAAAAAAGAAAAGCACGCCCTCCCTGGTTCTTTTCCGTTCCATTTGTTTGTAACGTGGGCAGACTGATAGCCAATGTGGACAACACAGATGAGGGCCACACTCCAGAGGTGATGAGCATGGAGTTAGGAGGAGCCCAACCCCTGGCTGTGGTAGGTGTTATATCAGACTTTGACCATTACACTCAGGATTTTATGTGAGAGGGAGTGGGAGGCTGAATAATGCTGCCTTCCCCATAAAAGATATCACTGTCCTAATTCCCGGAACCAGTGAATATGGTACCTTAAATGGCCAAAGAGACTTTGCAGATGTGATGAAGTTAAAGACCTTGAAAGGGGGAGATCATTCTGAATATCCCGGTAGGTCCAATATAATCTCAAAGGTTGTTCCTTATAAGAGGGACTCAGGGGGGCTCACAGAGCAGGCGGTACAGTGATGGAAGCAGAGAAGTGTCAAACACGCTGCACCGCTGCTTCTGATGGTGGAGGAGCAGGAGGCCACCAGCCAGGGAATGCAGGCAGCTTTTAGAAGCTGGAACAGGCAAGGAAACATTCTCTAGAGAACTTGCAGATGATTAAACACTGGTGATGAGGTACTAGGCCAGGACGTTAACGTAATTTCCTTATGCCTCTGTTCTGGCTAAGGTCCCAAGCAAGGCAAAGAATAATAGATGCCCCCTTGCCCTACTTTCTGAAAGTGTTATACCATCCACTCAGGGTCGCAAAAGTGGTGGGCAAAATAGGGTTCTGCAGTATTAGCAAATGACCCAACTCCGGATTATATAAGACAGGGTGAGGGGGGAAGCAGCTGGTGGTGAGAACTTCCTTGGAAGTAATCAATTGGTTGGGGATTCCTCACTTTCCTTTCCTGAAGCCCAGGGAGTGAACTGCGTAAAGAGCTTCACCATGAGCTCCCTGAAGTTGTGGGGCCTGGTGTCTTCAGTGGCACTAGCAGGGCAATACAGAGATTCAGTGCCAAAGGTGAATGGATCATGGAGCCATGAAGTTTCAGGCCCATCCACTGTATGGGCCCCTTCCAAGGTCTATACTTAATTTTTATTTCATAAAGTGTACTCTTCTTAAATAGTACTTCCAAAATGACAAAAGCTGTAGGGGCACAACATCTGAATCTTCCCTGGTCTGTGTGTAGTCTGAGGCCAATTGAGAATTCTAAGGCAGATAGCTGAGGAGGCCAGGCATCCCCAGTTGGGAGGTCCTTGGTTGCAGGGTGGTACTTCTGAGCAACCCACCCCTCTGTCCCCAAGAGAGATGCAGCTAGCCAGCAGACATCTCCCACGGGCAGGGTGTACCGGAGCCAAGATATAACCAAGTTGGCCAGGCTCTGCTCTCCTCTCCTTGAATCTCCTTTCCCACTTAGCTCAACCTCCTTGGCAGGCACTGAGACAGGGGAAGACACAACTTATAAGAAGGGAAGGGAGAGGAGATGGAGGGAAGAGAGAAGAAACTGATCATGCTGTCTCTCACACGCACTCACTTCTCACTGACGTGATAACATCCAATCTACTGGACCCACCAGAAATACAGGGAGTAAGTTTGAGTTAATTGCCACAAAGTAAGGAAGAAGAATGGATGTGGACTTAGGTTAAACTTACTGAGTTTTCTACCTCCTGATCCAGTCCTTTGATTCTGCCTTTCGTCTCTGGGGTATTTTCCTAGATTTTGATTCAAAATGTTACCAGTGACGCCTTGTGAAAGGGTGGAATTATAGAGGAAGCGTTTAGTTTGGGTACTGCTACACAGGATTTCCTCTGACTTGGGGATCTATCCCAGCAACAGCTGTAACTTAGTCACTTCTTGTTTAGAAAATGCCATGTGCATTGATTTCCACTTTTGCACAATTGATTTTTGCTTCTGTTCCCATTTGTGCCTTTGCTTTTGGACAGATATCACATGATAAGTGTCTGAGAATTGTCTCAGAGAGATAAGGAGACCTCATGAAGAAAGACCTTCTTTGTCGATACCAAACATCAACAAGTAAACGTCCAGATTTATGGCAGAGAAAGTATGGTAGCTGAATTTAACCTTAGCCTTTTTGTTTCCTACCCTAACTTGACATCAAGTAATTTAGAAAAGAAAGAACTTGAGGAGCTACAATTGCAAACCTTGGGGACACTAGCCTTGGGTTGTTTTAAAATCTGGCCAAAAGTCCTTACATTCTTCCAATCATCTCTGGCTGAAGAATTTTCCAGCACAGTAGAAAGACTAAAACATTCCCAGTAAGCAATTTCCTTGATAAAATGACAGCTCTACATTTAGTAGCTTAATTTATTTCTATAGAGGATTTACTGCTTTTTCATCCCTTAGATATCCAGAAAGTAGAGTCTATTAATTCTCAAAATGGCAACATATTGGAGGACGTATTAAAGCCCTTGAGTATTCCTCACCCTTCACACTGCAAAGCTTAAAAATCAAAATGTTGATTTTTGACTATATTGTGTCTTTCCTTCACAATATTTCAAAGTATCTTTCTAAGTCTCACTGGAACCTAGTATTGTTTTTCCAACGTCCAGCAGATGAGGGTGATGAAGTGATGTTAAACATGATGTTAAACCACTTCAGCCCGCAGGGCCATGGGCCACTGGCTCATCTATGAAGAGTGGTCAGTCTCCCACAAGCAAGCTGCAGAAGATGACCAAAGGCAGTGCTCACTCCTTCATCCACTCTGGTTTGGACATTCGAGGAAATCTACAGGCATTCTACACCCATCTATAATTACTTATTGATTTCTTGTTTTGTGAGTGCCATGGCGGCAAGGGCCAATAAAATGAATCCAAGAGTGGGAAGAAAAGAGAGCCTGGCGTGAGACAGGCCATGAAGGGCATGACGCCACTCCCGTCAAAGCTCATTCTTCACTTGCTGTGCAACCCGAGAGTCTACCTTCTCTGACAATAAAACGAAGGACATTGAAAGATTAGTTTCACGTTTTCTTTCTCTCATCACGAAGGAAGGAACCAACACAGGATCTCTATTCAGAGAAATATGACCTTACTCTGTGTCAAGCACAGGCAGTTTGGCATTCTTCACGACATGAGCCCACTGTGCAAGATACCCACATTTTCTGCGAGGTGGGGTGGAGGGGGCACAATCATCAAAACGCCAGGCCATCAATATTAGGAGGGAGAATCAGTCTGGTTTCTAACCCTGCTGCTTGTCAACAAAAGACTGAGTCTGACATCTGATCTACCTGTGATTTGATCCCTACGCTTAGGAACTAAGGATTTTGTTTATATTTTATTTATATTTTATTTTTATTGTTTGCCACAGGGCCTCACTCTGTCACGCAGGCTGGAGTGCAGTGGTGTGAGCTCTGCTCACTGCAGCCTCCACCTCTTGGGTTCAAGAGATTCTCCCACCTCTGCCTCTCGAGTAGCTGGGATTGCAGGCATGTACTGCCATGCCCAGCTAAATTTTGTATTTTTAGTAGAGATTGAGTTTTACCATGTTGGCCAGGCTGGTCTTGAACTCCTGACCTCGGCGTCTCAAAGTGCTGGGATTACAGCATGAGCTACCGCACCTGACCTGAACTACAGATTTTAATTTACCCAGAGAGATAACTGAGTGGATGCTGTTCTCTGTGAAGCACTTTGCGTTTCTTAGAGCAAAATGAGCTTCAGGATCATAAACTCAACAATGGGAAAAAATTATCTACCACTTAACGACAGGGACTGCTCTGACCCTCTCCATAATAACTGTACAGGGTCTGTTTGAACGGCCTGGCTTGTCTTCCAGGCAAACCGTCCATGGTGAAGCAAGGACATGGACGCACGGAGGGTGCACCCTCTCAATTCTGACTGCCATCTTTCAGGACCCAGCACTCTCTGTTGTAAACGTGGGACTCTGCTTCCTATAGAAATATCACTGGCAGGCAGAGCTGGGTGGGAGAAGGGACAAAGGCCATGGGAAGCAGACACTGGATAGGCCTCTAGGGACTAGGGGAGACAGAGTAGAGAGACCAGGGGGAACGGAGCCGTAAAAATGAAGGCAGAGGTGAACAGTGATGATGACGATGACAAATTGAAATCCTTGGATCCAAACCTTCGGCTGCCTGTGGACAGGATGGCAGAGATGGCACTTGCCAAACAAACAGCTTGGAAAAATGTTGCAGAATTAATGGCAGCAACTCCGATGGATATATTCCTTTCCATTTTACAAAGCGCCGTGATGACTGCTGTTCCATCTGAGACGTCAGCAATCCACCTAGGCGAGTGTTATGGCTCTCCCATCATGGATGGGAAAACTACGGGAGGGGGTGGGATCGAGGGAGAGATGCCCACGGTCTTCATAAAGGGCTATGGAGGTTCTTTGACACAAAGGTCAAGGACAGATACAGACTTGGATACACTAAGTGGAAGGAAGGCATCATGGTGACCCAGGCTTCCAAACCTCTGGAGACCCAAGGGCGTGTCCCGTTGCCTCCAGGGAACATGCTGCCAGGTACAAGAACTGCCAATGACCATTTTAAGAGGTTGTTTGCTTTTCTGGCAGCTCTGCATCAGGAATGGCTGCTCACCAGGTACAGAAAACTGGACACCAAGCAACCCCAGGGCATCTGAAACCTGGTGAATGGGAGGGCTCTTCACAGTGTTCCACCCTTCAGCAGAAGCGGACAGAGGGCTATCTGAGTCAGTTCTTACACTGATGGGCAGAGGGTCTTGCGTCACCTGCCCAAGGTCATGCTTCTGGTAAGTGACATGGTTGTGCTGGGGACCCCTGGCCACACGCTGTTTGTACTTCACCAAATCATGGGGTGAACCGTTCAGACACCAATGTGATCTCCAGTTTTGTGAGAAGTTGAGCGTCATGCATCAGGAAAGCGTAGTCTCTGTCTATTCTCCTCTGCTTCAAACAAACTTTGAGGAACACATTCATTTTGGGGTGCTATATTACAAAAAGGATATCAACAAACTTACATGTATTTGGGAAGAAGAGATAGCAATGGCGAAGGCTGTGGAAAGGCTGAGATATTAGAATCTAGCATGTGATGGGATTTAGGGATGTGTTAACCCCGAATGTGGCACTGTGGCATTTGGGAAAACAGCAGAGGCAGAAAGGTCTCTCTCACCTTCCTCTCCCGCTTCTTCCCTTAAGCAGGTCAAAAACCCTCATTCAAGAGGTGCCTCCTTATACTGGAGCAAAGGAACATCCTTCTGTCTGGACTCACAGGGGCACAGAGAGGAATCCGCAAAGATCCCCTGTTTATCACCATTAGATCGTACCCTTTGTCCTCCAATCAGACTTCCCTATGGCTGTCCACCCTTCATCAGACTTCAGCATAGACATACACAAGTTTACCTGTTACTTTGGGGGTTTATTTCCTTACAGAGGCTCTCATGTCACATAAAGAACTTTATGTTAGAAAATTTTTGATGTTTTCTCTTGTTATTATAATTTGATTTTCATTATAGAGGCTTCTGCCATGAACCTAGCGATGCGTGAGGGAGGATATTTATTTTCCTCCCCTGCACATTTTAGACCTAGAGAAGTAATGACGGTGTAGGTAAAGATGGCTAGCTTCAAATCCAGGAAGGCTACTGCAGAGAAGAGAGATTAGACTTTTTCAGTACTGCTTTTGGAGGACAGAAGGTGCAAATAAAGAGATTTTTGCTTAATACAAGTAAGAAGTTTTGGATGATCGCAGCCACCCCAAAATGGGATAATATGCCCCATCAGGTTGAGATTCCAACTGCAATTAAAGATGCTGGAGAAGAAAATGACTGCTGGAATGGTACTGCCTTTCTTCTCAAGCCACAAACCTTTTTCAGGGGTTATGCTGTGCCCTGTCCCCATCCTGCCTGGCTGGGGGCTCTGGCGACGGGACTGAGTTCTCGCCCCGCGGTGTGGGCCCGAGACCAGCAGCTTCTGCAGCACCTGCCCTCCCCTCTCCGCTCTCACCCTATGGGCTGGGATGAGAAGTGGGCAGAGCCAAGGCACTTTGTTTACACAGGCAGGAACGACTTTTCTTTTGCAAGTCAGAGGGACGTGACAGGCATTGGGGTCACCTGCTGGCCTTGGGCCACCTGCCTGAGCACGTACAGATCCATGAGAGGGAAAGGGAGCCCTGTGTAGTCTCAGCTCCTAGAGTTTTGGGTCTCTCTGAAAGAGATTTAGCCTGTGTCCCCACCAATGCAAGTTCTTCTTGTGGAGATTATTAAGGCAGCATCTAAGACATGATGATTTCTATAATCTTTAAATCTATGTCCTCCCCCAAACCTATCTTCTTTCTTTCAAAACCAGCTGTCCCGACAATTCCCCAACCATAGTCAAACGTAAGCACCCTATTCTTTCAGTTACTCCATTTCTTTGTAAGTGTCAAGCTCTAAAAAGTCAAGAATATCCGTCTCCTGCTTCTCTTGTACCCTGACATCCAGTCTCTTCCTGTGGCACATTGTCTTTTCCTTTAGAAACCATCCTCTGCAACAACACTGAACATCTAACTTCTATTTGTGGTTATCTAAACTTAAAGACTGGCTTTCAAAGGGTGAGGCATTCTTTAACCTGCAAGTGATCACATTCTTCTACACCTGTTTGAGTTCCTTTAGGAGAAAATGATCCAGAAGGCCAGGCTTCACAAAAGTCAAGGGTTTAGATGATACAAAGATGCTTTGGTTCCAAATCCATCATGAATCCAACATGGTTTTATGTTAAACAATACACCCAGCCAGAAGAATATTCTGATTTGAATCAGAACGTGTCTCTTTAGGTGACATAAAGTAGGTGAGCTAATGAAATGACAGCCTGGCCTCTGTGCCTGAGTTCGACAAGAAAATGAGCACGACAGAGGGAGCCCAATTCTGCTCGGTGGACATGCTACTCTCAATCCGACTTCCATCTCTCCCCTCATGCTTTCCCTTTTATCCAGAATATCCTTATCTCTTACCTCCTAATTACGCAAACTCCATAAATTCCTCTCAAGATTCGGTCTACAAGTTTTTTTCCCTTAATCCATGCTTTAAAATCTGTAGTATGTAATTCAGAACTAAATGAAGCTGCCCATTATAGTTTCGTATTTCATCTTCACCCCCAGTACCTCCTTCCTATGTCTTATTTTCCTTTGCAACTCTTCCTTTGCTAAGCCTAGAAGGTGTTTAATAAATAGATTTGAAGCACGGATAATTAAAAGATAAGGATCAGACAGTTTTTTCAATGATATGCAAATTGTCAGTGAAGAACAAAATAGAAATCTATTTCCCCACTGATTGAAAACAACTCATAAAGATGAATGAATTTGGTTTTCTCACAAAGGAGCTTTTCACAAGGAAAGGTTTTTTGAATGTTGAGCTTTGCTATTAGCAGCGCTTATGACACTGGGCACAAAGAGCCTTCTTTCATGTCACAACAGCATAATTTAGAAGTTTTTAAGAACAGCTCTGTCTAGATATTTTTAAATCACGAGTCAACTAAAAACATCACCATTCATTTATCCAGCCCATCCTTCTTGACTCTCTTCACGTGAAATGTATTTTTTTTTTTTTTGTATTTACTATTTTTTTAAAAAATTGTACTTTAGGTTCTGGGGTACACGTCAGATCATGCAGGATTGTTGCATAGGTACATACATGGCAAGGTGGTTTGCTGCCTTCATCCCCCCATCACCTATATCTAGTATTTCTCCCCTCATTATCTCTCCCCACCCTCCCCACCCCTTGCTGTCCCTCCCCTAGTCCCCACCACTGATCGCAGTGTATGAAGCATCTTCAGCTCTTGAGTTTTACCTCCATTAAATTCCTGCCAACACATTCATTTTTTTTTTTTCATAGAAATAGACAATTACCTTTTTGAACTTTACTACCAACAATGAAAGACACTAAGATGGAAGACTCATATGACTATTCAAAGAGCCTGGAGACTCTCTAAAAGCTGCTTCCCTTCCATGAACAGAAGTATGAGAAAGTGGATTTCAGCAAAGAGGAAATGTTCAGGATCTGAAGGAAAGAGGGTCTTATTTCAGGCAGTAATATTTCATTGAGTTTCTGGAGCCACTGATTCGGAGCAGCCAGTTCCTTTCTAATTTATACCATGTTCCTAATTTATGGCTGCTTGTTTAGCTGGACTCTTTCCTGGGCAAGACTTCATTCGCCTCCTGGAGGAATTCAAGGAGGAATTAACTAAGGATGCTAAGATAGGAATTTCAAACAAAACAGAATCTAACCCAAAACACTGTAGATACATGGCTGATGCTAGCCTATTATATAAAATGCTTGGGGAAGGACTTAACAGTTGTCCCTCGAACCACATACGTTTACACTGTGTGTGTCCACTAATAATACAGATTTTTTTCAACCAAATGCAGATTAAAAATACAGTATTTGCGGGATGCAAAACCTGTGTATAAGGAGGGCTGATTAATTTCTGCTGGGCCTTGAATATGCATGGATTTTGCTATCTGCAGTAGTCCTGGGACCAATCCCCTGCGTATACTGAGGGATGACTGTAATTGATCTAGAACCTCCACTTAATTTTGCATTCTGTTTCAACTTAAACACACTTCCTCTTAGGCAACAGAACATTTTGAAAGAGAAGTATATAAGCTAAACTTTGTAAACCTAAAGTGCAAAGTAATGAATACTTAAGGGAAGTTAGACAGGCCTTGGGGGAAATCTAGAAATAGACTATAACTTAGTAGAGGCAGCTATTAAATATTTATTTATTTTCCCGGTTGGCTTAGAAAACGATAGATTTTCCCTCTGGCAAGATGGGTCTCATTCCCTGTGATGTGAGCTCTTTGCTGTGGCCCCATGTCCCTGGTTAGTGAGTGGCCGGTGACCTGGGGGATGGGGACTGTAGATGGGGATGGAGGCAGTAATGATCTTGGCTGTCTTTCCACTTCCTGCAGGCAGTCAGGGGGCTGCAGGTGGGTGCTGTGGGCAGTTGCTGATGGAAGCCCGCGCACCTTCCAGAGTCCTGTCTGTGCTTTCTGAATCCCTGCGTGGAGACCAACGCCTATGCCATTCTCCCTGCTTATTGGTGATGTCCTCTAACCCCTATTTTTTTTTTTTTTTTGAGACGAAGTCTTGCTCTGTTGCCCAGGCTGGAGTTCAGTCGTGTGATCTCGGCTCACCTCAACCTCTGCCTCTCGGGTTCAAGTGATTCTCCTGCATCAGCCTCCTGAGTAGCTGGGATTACAGGCACCCACTACCATGCCTGGCTTTCTTTTTTTTTTTTTTTATATTTTTAGTAGAGATGGGGTTTCACTATGTTGGCCATGGTCTCAAACTCCTGACCTCAGGTGATCTGCCCACCTTGGCCTCCCAAAATGCTGAGATTACAGGCGTGAGCTACGGTGCATAGCCCTCTACCCCATTTGTTAACTCGAATTTAAACTTGATGGCCTTGTCACAACGAAACAATAACTTTTGGGAAATGTTAAACAAAACTCCCCCCTCCTAACCAAAAAAGAAAAGTTAGGCATCCTATATTGAGGAGCATTTGAAAATGAGGTCTCAAATAAAACTTTCTAAATGTGATTTTTTTCTCTTAAGGCATTTTTGAGTCACATTAGGGGTGAGGACTCCTTGGAAGTGTGCGATATGAACTCCTGCCTGCCTTGCGAGAGTGCACTGAAAAAACGCCGAGCATCCAGGTGATCCATGTTCGTCACTGGAGCACCGTCTGTTTCCCTTTGGACATAACACAGTGAGGTCCAAATTGCATGCTTTGTTTCTCACTTTCCACATATTTATATATATTTATATAATATATAATATATATATAAATAAATATACATATTATACATATATATAAATATGTACATGTATATACACACACACATTTATATATCTCCAAAATTACTTGTTAACATTTGTTGATCCTTTTTTTTCCCCAAATCCCTCTGTCATTACTTTATTTAGTCTATGGTAGAATACTGAAGCTCAGGAACACGAGCTTATTTTCTTTTCTGTAAGATAATTTAGGGTAAGACCCTGTGAGTATGGGTCTGCCCAGTGCAGAAGGTGCACGGATCTTCGGAGCTTCTCAGGGCACACACGGCCTCTTTGCCGGCGTCTTCGCTGATTCTCGTTTCAGTTGTGTTTCAGTGCCCGAGGCTGTGGGAAAGTGCCCTCCACAGCTGTGACGCATCTCGGAGCCCCACGCTGAGTGTTTAGCTCAGGGCCCAGGTGAAGCCAGCCTTACCTTTTTGTAGAGACTCCTCAGATCTCGGTATTGCCACATGCTGTTGAGGACCTGAGATGCGGCCTTGACCACTTTTGGAGAGTGTCTGATGGAGGAAAGACAGGAAAGGCAATACATGAGTGGGACAGCTGCGTCACAGTTCTGTAGTTCTTGTAATATTTCAAACGTCTTCATTATTTTTCTATCTACATAGCGATCTGTCATCGGTGCTCCTTGATGTTACTACTCTAACTGTTCTGAAGCACCATGAACTGCGTCCATGTAAGACAGCAACCGTAATCAACACAGGTTGTGTGTTCTGACTGCTCCACTGACTGCGATTCCTCCTGTCTCTCTCCTCAGGCCTCCCTCTTCTCTTCCATGAGACAAAATAATGTTGAAATTAGGCCAATTAATAATGCTACCACGGCCCCCAAGTGCTCAAGTGAAGGAAAGGGTTGCATGTCTCTCACTTTAAATCTAAAGCTAGAAAAGATTAAGCTTGGTGAGGAAGGCATGCCAGAAGCCAAGCAGACCCAAAGCTCAGCCTCTTGTGCCAAACAGTGAGCCAAGTTGTGAATGCAAAGGAAAAGTTCTTGAAGAAAATTAAAAGTGCTACCCCAGTGAACACATGAATAATAAGAAAGCAAAACAGGCTTCTTGCTGATATGGAGAAAGTTTGAGTGGTTTGGATAAAAGATCAAACCAGCCACAACACTCCCTTCAGCTAGAACCTAATCCAGAGCAAGGCCCTAACTCTCTTAATTTTATGAAGGCTTGAAGAGGTAAAAAAGTTACAGGAGAAAAGTTTAAAGCTAGCAGAAGTTGGTTTCATGACTTTTAAGGAAAGATGCTATCTATAATATAAACTAAACAAGTTGTGTGACTTGCTTTATTGAGATATTCGCTTTGTTGCAGTAGTGTGGAACCAAATTTACAATATCTCTAAGGTATACCTGTAATTCCTTTGACTTAAAGACAGAGAATTTTAGATCTTTCCGTGAATCCGGATGGAGCTACGTTTCATTCTCATATAATCAATGCTGAACCAAGATTAAATGTGATATTTTGTTGTATTTTATCATTTCGCTAAATATTTGTTCATGACAATGGCCAAGCAACTCTAGAAAAATATATTTTAATATTCAGGTAGTGATAGTGTAGTTGAAACATCATTAGTATGCATAAATTCCTCTGATACAGTACAGTCTTTTGTTTCTATCTCTTGCGTACTTACAAACCAGAAAGAGGCCATGAATGTGTAACAAACAGCAGGTTTTAACCTCTCAAAAGGCCAGTACATCACAGTGTTATACTAACACGTGAAGGTCAAAGAAACTTGGCTTTCTCCTTAGACTTTAATTTTGTTGCATTCACTAGATGAGTACCATAGAAATTTCTACCTGAAAAACTCTTCTAAGTATTGACTGAAGGACTTAGACAATTGAGTGTTTCTAATGTGACAAGTGATTATAACCCAAGCAACGATACACAGTTCTTTACTGACAGTAACAGTTGAGTCTGTTAATAGCGTTTCCATCTTATGACAAAATACAGTGACACATTCAACACAACTTCCTATATGACTGTTAAAATTGGGAAGAAAACAAATGTATTCTTGAGACAGATGAACATGATAGAATGTTCATAATGGATATTTAAAATGATGTGAAAAGAATAAGTTTTCAAGATCTCAAAATGGTGAGTATAAGACTTCTATAAGAGTTAATAACAACTACACAATTGGAGTCTGATCATCATCAGAGCTGTCAAGTCAGGGGTGGTGAAGACGTCAGTTGGTGCAGTTCATTGTGGCTGTCAACACAGCTGTGCCAATGGTGGGATCCCAGAACACCAGCTCCCTTGGTTGTGTCCGCCAGACGCCATGAGTTGTGCAGTTATGACTTACTGGGACTGGCAATTTGCCAGTCTGACTCATTAACATCACTGCATATTTAAGCTTGTATATATATATAGAAAGAAAATGTATAAATACATAAAATGGAGCATCAGAGCCAGGCATGTTTCTTCCATCTGTGTTTTCCCATACTATAACAAATAAAATTCAGGTTTAAACTGAACTTATTTCTGGGAACAAGTTTTTAAGGGCAATTTAGGGTGGGCAGATTTGCAATCATTTTATACATGAGCTATGGTGTATTTGTTTTCCTGCTGTTTCCAATTATTAAATTAACCTCAATTCCAAAAATTTGATTTTTAATAAATTCTTTTCCTTAAAATTTGTCTGGAAGTCCATGGGAATCTCCATGCCGACTATCATAATAGAACTGAGTCAGAAATGGTGAGTTTCATGCTCAGATTTGGAGCAATTCTTCTGGATTCTTTCTGTTTTAAGGAGCAGCAAAAAGCAATAATAAAATTGAAGTGTAGGTAGGAGATGAGAATAAATGTAGTTATAAAAACCTTGTTTTGATCCCCAAGTTAGTCAGTATATAAAAAAATGAGATAAACTACATGAAACCGTGAATCAGAATGACTGAGCAAGAGAACTGTAACCAGGAAGATGCTTGATTCTATCCAATTTAACACTTCTTATTAAACTCATAAATCTAGGCTGCTGCCATTGGAAAAAGAGATAAAGGAACAAGGAGATGAAATGAGTGCCTATTCTATAGAAAAATTTTCAGCCACATTCAAGGGCATTTATGAGATCATCTGTAGTGAAAAAAATCCTTCCATTAACAATAATCAAGATTGGCCCTGGCTTATGAGGACCTTAGCAACATGGACATATATCATTTCATAGATGGTTTCCTCAAGTGATTTTTAAATTAGTTTCACCAAATAATTTTCTTTGACCATAGGATTCAATAAAACATTTTTTCCCCTCTTTTAGGCCCGTTTAGTGATGGTTATTGCTGTAGGGTTGCTCATACAGTGGGAGAGAATTAATATACGCCAAACTACTCCTCAAATCTCTCTAATGTAAAATTCAGAGAAAATACTTTAATCTTTGAATGTCTCATGAATATAGACAAAAATAGACTGTTTTGCGGACTATGGTTTTATTGTGTGTGTGGGTGTGTATGCTCAAAAAAGCATTACCATATTAAACTCTTAATACTCAAAACAGGTAAGCACTTCAGTTAGAGATTCCAAAGGGCTACTGAAGCTAAATAAAGAAGAAAACCACATCGTTTCCTGCCTATGTAGTAGAGTACTGTATTGTAAGTACAACAGCATAAGACATAATTCAAGACAGCAATCCACACTGCGCAATATTATATGAGTCAAGTGGGGCTTCTGTACTTGATATAAGAAAATGTGCAAATCCAAATGCAAAAACAGTTGATTAAGCCTAACTGGAGGTCTCCAAATGCTTAAACAGAAACTCTAAATCTTCTATAATACATTGGTGATATCCTGAATCAAGTGAAATAATGAGACAGAATTTCCAGAAAGTCTTAAAGTGCATCCCTCAAAGTGTTTAATAACAAAGGAAAAATTATTTAGCATTTAGATGTAAAAGGATGGGGGAGGGGTGGCTTGGCAGGGAAATGAAAAGTCAAGAAATAGACTCTTGACAACAAAATGTTTACTCTTTTAATCTTATTTGATTACATGGAGGAACTTCCAAGAGGCAAAATTTAATTAAGGTTAGTGAAGGTTTCTGTAAAATTGACACCTTACTGATAAACTGATGTGCTGCTTTGTGAAGCTGTTTTCTGGCTGTATGTAGTAAGATACTGTTGGTTCTTAAAAACTGGGGGCACATTCCTATTCAAGGAGGTGCAGTTGCTTTGACCCCAAGTCTCATCCCTTTTTGTTCTATCTGCATGAAGGCTCTCCTTTCTCACCACTATCCCCTTTGCCTGTGAAATTTCTCCTCATTCTTTAAGATTTGACCAGCTAGCATATTGTGATAGCCTCTCCGTTGGGTTTAGATCGGAAAGTACAGGTATAGTGACTTGTTAAATTAAATATCTGCCCCACATCTCAGAGCATGTAAGGGAAGGGACCGGACTAGAACTGCGTTCTCTGACTCCATCACACCTCGTCTCCTCCCTCATCCTTCCTGCATGTGACTTGCTATGACTTGGTGCCTGCTGTGATGTTGCTAAAGTGGACCTGACCTGGTTGCAGAGCTAAAGAGGCAATGAGCAGAAGGATGCAGAGACATCATAAGGACGTGGACTTCCTACCACCAAGGAACAACAACGACAAAACACTTCCACGTATCTGGGTTGAATTCATGTCTCTTCCCGGTGGAAGGAGCACCTGGGTGTGCTGGTTTGTCAAGTCCACTTTACCAACAGTAAGAGAGAAGACTGGGGATTGCTGGGTCAAATGGTAGAACACATGGACACAGGGAGGGGAGCATCACACACCGGGGCATGTTGGGGAATGGGGGGCTTGGGGAGGGATAGCGGTAGGGGGGATTGGGGAGGGCTAACATTAGAAGAAATACCTAATGTAGATGACGGGGGGATGGGTGCAGCAAACCACCATGGCACAAGTATACCTATGTACCAAACTTGCATATTCTGCAAATGTACCCCAGAACTTAAAGTATATTAAAAAAATTCAAAATAAAAAAAAAAGAGAGAGAGAGAGAAGACTGGAAACCATTTGCCATTTTCCTTCTCTTGATTCTCAGAGACAAATGCCTTTGGTGACAATCATAGTTGAAAGGCACATTCAGAACCAATTTTACCAGGACAGAGATAAGATGTCACCAGGTAACTTACTTATCTCCTTTGCTTTTGGAGATGCCGACCAACTTCTCGATGCCGCCGGCATCCCGTAAGGCCTTGGCGTTCTCCATGTTCTTGGTAATCACTTCGTGCAGGGTGCAGCAGACGGCTGTCACTGTGTCATCCGACATGGCCTTGCTTGCTGTGCTGTTGCTGTTGTTCCCACCTGGAAGTCTGTGGACTAGGTCTCGCATGGCGTATTTGCCTGGAAAAGAAGAAAATAAAGAGAAGACTTGAAAGGAGGTCAAGGTGAAGGCAGAAGGTGGTGGCAGAGGTGGGTATGGGGGAGAAGAGAATACAAGAGGCCCTGTTTAGGCAACATTGTTTGTTTCCCATCACTGAACATTCTCTCTTGGGTAACTTTGGACACAACTACAGAGAAAAAGCAGTCATTCCTCATGGCGGTGCGTGCATTCTGCTGCTAGACTGACCTGGGATCAAAGCACGTTATTTCATGAGTAAGTTATTTCATGCCTCTTAAGCCTCAGGTTTTTCAGTCTCTAAAGCAAGATAATAATGGTACCTACCATACAAGGTTGCTATAAAGCATAAATTAGTGAATGTATGGAAAGTATTGAACATATGGGGACGAACAAGGACACGGGACTCAATAGGTGTTAGATATGATTATGTCCTGCCTGATGTTTATAGAAGTCAAGAAAAATGTATGGAAATTCTAACATAACCCTCAAAAATACCTTAATGAAAGCTATGTCAGGACCTGTATTTTTTAAAAAGAGTCAAAGCACAAATGTGTGGGGAAAATGATCGTATATATGAGTTCTGAGTTTTGATTCCTTTAAAGCAAAGAGAAACACGGAAAGCAGGAGAGAGGCACTTGACAATCTGTAACTATGTGTCCTCTGACTACAGTAACCTGATGCTGTTTGTCTCTCTGATGGGATTTTATTGTGTAGTTCTACCATGTAACACTTACTAATTTGGTGTGTTTTTGTGCAAAAAATATAATAAAATCCAATTCTGCTTCCTTAATTCACTTTAGCATTGTTAATCTTACTATTCCCAATGATAAAGGTACTTATAATGACATGTTTATGGAGTACTTTTAGTTTACAAAGAACTTTAGGCATTACCAATAATGCTGCAAGACAATTAATTTATCCCACCTGCAGCTTCCATTTCTGTTCCTTTAATTTACTTCTGGAAGTAAGTCAGTGAGTGCATGTAGCAAAGCTGGCTGTTCTCACATTTTTCAGAAGGAATTGGCAAGTGCCTCAAGTTAGATCCCTTCCTTGTCTCCCATCCCCCAATGAGGCATATTTAGCTAGCTCCTAAAGGCTATCTGAAATATAAATAATGTCTTCTTCTACTATTGAATTCTCAGGTCCATGGTGCCTGGCAGCAGGAAGGGGACCTTGTGGGAGCAGGCAGTGGTATCTTCATTCCAGGCAGTGATATATAAAACACAGACCCTTGTAATTTTGGTATCTGCTCTTATCCTATGTTTAGGTGGCTTATTTTAGCTTAGAGAGAAAATGCTGATGCTTAAATTACTGAAATAGAAAAGTGTGTTCATTCACTTGATGATAGCTGAGGAAGTGTCTGACAAAAATGGTTTGCCTACAAACCCCCAAAATGGAGCATATTTATTTTCTAATGACAGCACCTAAAATAGTTTATCTATTTATCATTAAACCAGGCTTAACTCTGGTTAAGAGTTTACTTTTGTAGAGCTCAGCATGCTGGAGATTCTATCAGTTCATTAACCCCCGCAAATCATTAGCAGACAAATTTGAGCTCAACAGACATGAGATGATCAATGTGTTCCTTTTCCCTTTTCCTTATAAGGAAAGCGATGAAGGAAGGGCAAAATAACTGAAAAAATACTTCAATCATTGTATATACAGGGACACTGACACCCTTGATGGTATATGGAGAATGGTTTGGTGACCTTGGACACTGTCAAGGTGAAAACCCAAAATGAAGAGAGGGTGAGAATTTAGCTGTCGTATGTTTTAGCTTTCTTGGTATGATCATTTAGAAAATTACGTCAGCTAAGTATGAAGATGTAGTTTCATCCTCCATGGCTTCCCAATCCTTGAGTCCTGAATAAGAGGCAGGTGTCCCTGTCATGTTAGTTTATTTATAGGTAATAAGTAGATGGCAGGTGCCCAACCCCTGCAGAGCGGCCTCTTCCACTCACCCCAGTGTGCCATACAAGTACTATCATTTTCCATGTGCCCCATGACATGGGAAAGATCAGGAGTCACTGTCATATTCAACCTCTCACAACTTTACTGTTGAGGAAACTCATTGGAATTATTTTATTTCTAATATTTCCAATATAGGTCACTGACATTTTACTAGGCAAATGGAGATTTTTCATTAAGTCTATTTATCAGTTTATCTGGAGGGATAGATTTTGGTCTACATTTTTGACCATCTAAATAAAGAAACAAATCCGGTAATATTATTCCATGGAGAAGAAAACCTCTGGGTAAAGTTTGTTAATTATTTTAAAAGGTTACAATTCATTTTTAGCCTTTGATTATGTGTTGAAAATGCTGTCTTTTCACAGTGAAATTTAAATCCTATCTTCACAGAAAATTTGGGTAGCAAGAAGAGATTTTTTAGCTCTTTCTAGTGTTAGAAACTTTGAAGCTGATTACAGAAATAATAAAATATGGGATACAGAATAATTACAGATGCAAGTGACCTTGTCTTGTGTGTTTATAACAGTAGTTCATGGAAGAGACAAATTAGACAGGACTGGAGTTGTTATGGAATGCTTGATTCAGGCAGTGGACATTTAGGATTTCTTTATATGTTAAGGGGGCAACAAGATCAACTTGATATTTTACAAAGAGAATTCTGGTGCATTAAGAAGGAAGGTTTCAGAAAAGTAAAACTGAAGGTGGAAGAAACATGTAGTCTTTTTCTTGACAATAAAGTTCTCTTCCTCAAGACTTCTAGTGAAATTATAAGCACTACAACTCAAGGTAGTGTGTTCCTATAACTGTTCCATATCCTGTATTTTCTTTTTAACCTAAGTTTCTAAACACTCGAAAGAGTTGACAAGCTATTCTTGCTACCCAGTAGGAGGAATCTTGACTCCTCTCCTCTACTGTTCAGTCAGACTTTTGGGCCTTTGAGGTCTGAGATTTCTTCAGAGGGTAAAAGAAATTAGTTCCCCTTTTTGTATCACAATGGCAAGAGGAAACTGCAAAGTGGGTGGTTTAAACTTTTATTTTTATAGCCTGACACCATCAAGGTGATCAAATTGTTTGCTTTTCTTTTTAGAGAGAGAAATGGATGGAGATGGGGTTGTTTTAGGACTGGGGAAGAAAGAATGTCCCTGTATATACAACGACTGAAGAGGTGGGGTTCTTTTAGGACTGGGGAAGAAAGAGGCTGGGTCACCAGGTGGAGGCTGTTGGAGGTTCTTCACAGTCCCAGGAACATAAAGGGTGCCTGGAGCCCAGCAGTGGCCCTGTGGGGCATCAGGATTCTCTGTGGGTGCAGAGGAGAATAAAACAGCAGAGGCTTCACCCTGTGTTGAACTTGGCATGGGACAGAGGAGGTGCCTGTCTTAGAATGACCTGCTTAGGCCCTCAAAAGGGGCAGACACCAGTAGTAACCACTGCAGATAGATGACCACTCCACCTGACTACATCACCTTCTTCTCTTTCTTAAGACAGAGTCTCCCTCTGTTGCCCAGACTGGAGTGCAGTAGCATGATCTCAGCTCACTGCAACCTCCGCCTCCAGGATTCAAGTGATTCTCCTGCCTCAGCTTCCCAAGTAGGTAGGACTACAGGCATGCACCACCATACCTGGCTAACTTTTGAATTTTAGTAGAGATGGAGTTTCACCGTATTGGCCAGGCTGGTCTCAAACTCCTGCCACAAGTGATTTGCCTGCCTCAGCCTCCCAAAGTGCTGAGATTACAGGCGTGAGCCACCACACATAGCTGACTCCATCTTCTTCTAGATTTAATTTGGTTCAAAAATAAGTAAAAGGTATGACACAGACTGAAAATAATAGAGTGAGTCATTCATTTGGCAGGAAGCTATAATATTTCAGGAACAAACAAGGACCGGTGGCTACAGACAGGTCATGGGAGGATCAAGGGCACGAGAGCAGCCATGATAGAAATTCTTAAGAAGCAACTGACAGGGTTTGGAGCCCAGGGAAATGTGGAGGTAATGGAGGGACATGATTCAGGGGTTTCACACTGGAATAACACAGAGAGTAGTAAAAACCAAATGAATCTTAAAGCTTAATATTAATGAATAAGCTGAGCGTTATTTTCCACACAAAGAAAAACATGTAAAGTAAGTTATATTGCTTACATGAGAGAATCACATACCAAAATCCCATCAGAGAGCCAAGCAGGTCATCAGGTTCAAAGAATACCTACATTTATGAAGGCAAAACGGGGATCTTGCCTTGCTTCTATTTTGAATAAATGTGCTATCAACGATCCACCATCATGGAATCACACCTGAAAAAGGGAAATCATGGTGCATGCCTTGGCAGCACATATACTAAAATTGGAATGATGCAGAGAAAGATTAGCATGGCCCCTGTGCAAAGGTAATCTGTAAATTTGTGACATGTTCCATATTTTATTTTTTAAAAAAGAAAAGCTTGTTGCCCAGATCAAAACAATACAAAACAAGACTACCATTGCCACTGCCACAAACAATCACTCTTTCTTGCTAAAGTTCCCAATAGAAATGAATTCTTGGGCCATTTCTTTTAAGTTATTTAGTCTCTAATAACATCTCTGACTTTTGCAATACCGATAAGAGACGACCGTTGGTGATAATAGTGTGGAAAAAAGACTATTTTCATCATTGATGGACTAACTGCACCTCGTAGCTCTGCTATCCTTTCCACTGTGTGTGTGTGCATTTCCTTCAAATACCTGTATTTCATATTTGGCGAACCAGTTTTCTAAAGCCATATTTTCTTGAAAAACTGCAAGTAAAAAATATTTTCTCTTTGCAATGCTTCATTCTGGAAGTCTTCTGTGAAGCATCGTTGGGTACACCAAGGTGGACTCACTCAGGAGACCTAAGAAAGCATGTTGCCCAAGAAAGGCACTCCTTGCAGAACGCTTGTGCTGAAAGGAGCTGGTGGGGATTTCATGGTGAGGTAACAGCCTTGCTCTCGTTGACTGCTGCTGTGTCGTGTTTGTGACTTTCTATTTCTATTTCTGAACTAAGCCTGTTTTGGTTATTGATGTGCATACTACCACTTGTTTTTCCCATTGGTGGCAGGAAGGTTGAGTGGTCGTCTCGTGGTCTAAACACCTGCATTCTCTAAGGCAGCAGACAACTTGAGTCCCTTCCTACACTAATTATAGATCTCTTCTGATCACTGATGCAGTCCTATGTGTAGGTGGTCTTTGTTGTGCACCATTATAAACTTAAATGTCTCAAACTGATTAGAGAAAAAATATCTTTTTCAGAAGGTCAGCTGGACTAGAGAGCAACCCTAGATGAGAAACATCACAACTCCTTTGTCTTTGAGGTCTCAGTAGTTCTATGATCCTCCTGTTTCCTGAGCTGCTAAAACTGACCTATGAGTTTTTGCTGTGGTACTCTGAGTTTTTTTTCCAGAAAACTTTTTTATTGCAGTAAAATACATTAAAAATTATCATTTCAAGTATATAGTTTGTTGATATTATGTAGAATCATATCATTCTGCAATCATACATCTCCAGAACTCTTTTCACCTTGCAAATTGAACCTTTAAAAACATTTAAACAACTCCCCAACCCCTCCTTTCACTCCCCGGAAACCCCCATTCTACTTTCTGTCTCTATGAATTTGACAACCCTAGGTACCTCATGTAAATGTCATCATAAAAGATTTGTTTTTGTGACTGAATTATTTCACTTAGCATAATGTCGTCAAGGTTCATTCATGTCATAGTGCCTGTCAGAATGTACATTCCATTTTTTCCAGACGGTCTCACTCTGTGATCCAGGGTGGAGTGCAGTGGTGCAATTTCAGCTGACTGTAATCTTGGCCTCCTGGATTCAAGCAATTTTCGTGCCTCAGCCTCCTGAGTAGCTGAGATTACAGGTATGTGCTACTATAGCCAGCTAATTTTTTGTATTTTTAGTAGAGACAGGGTTTCACTATGTTTACCAGGCTTGTCTTGAACTGCCCTCAAGTGATCTGCCCACCTCGGCCTCCCAAAGTGCTGGCATTACAGGTGTGAGCCACTGCACCTGGCCAGAACTTTCTTTTCAAGACTGAATAATTTTCCATTGTGTGTATATACCATATTTTACTATTCTTCTGTTGATGAAATATTGGGTTGATACTTCATTTTCCCTATTGTGAATAATGGTGTGAACAGGGATGCACAAATATCTTTTTACTTTCCATCTATTTCTGTCTTTGAATATGAAGAAAGTTTTTTGTAGGCAACATATAATTTGATCATATTTTTTTAATGCACTCGGTCTTTGGAGAGTTTATCTATGTATATTTAAAGTAATTACTAATAAAGAGGATCTCGTTTCTACCATTTTACTTTGTTTTCCATATGCCTTATAGCTTATTTTTGCCCCTAATTTCCTGAATTACTATCTCCTTTGTGTTGATTTTTTTTGTAGTGAAATATTTTAATTTTGTTCTCATTTTCTTATGTGTATATAGTTTAATGATTTTCTTTGTGGTTACCACAGGGATTACATTTAACATTATATCATTATAATTTTGAATTTATGCCAGGTTAACTTCAATAACACACAAACACTTTGTTCATTTACAGTTTCATCCCACACTTTTCGGTTATTGATGTCACAAAATTACATCTTTAAACATTGTGTGTACAAAAACATAAATAATTGGTTTTTAAAAAATGAATTAGTGTCTTAAATTATGTAAACAACAAAATGTGGAGTTATAAGACAAAGTTGCAATAATGTTAGCTTGTAGACTAGTAATTGTTTTTTCTTAAATGTGCTGAATCATGTAGAAAACAAAGTAGCATTATAAACCATTGTTAAAACAATATGAGCTTTATAATTGCCTGTGTATTTGTCTTTACTAAGATATTTATTTCTTCTTATACCTTTGAATTACTGCGTAGTGTTCTTTCATTTCAACATGGAGGACTCCCTTTAGGATTTCTTACAGAGCAGGTCTAGTGGTAATGAACTCTCTTAGTTTCTGTTTATCTGGGAATGTCTTAATTTTTCCCTCACTTTTGCTGGACATAGGATGCTTGGCTGACAGTTTTTAATTTTTTTTCTTTCAGCACCGTAACTATATCAACCTACTGCCTTCTGGCCTTCAAAATTTTGATTAAAAAATCAGCTGATAATCCTACTTTGGATTGCTTGTGTGTGATGAATAACTTCTCTAGGTTTTCAAGATTCTTTATTGTTGGCTTTCAACAATTTGATTGTAATGTGTTTCAGTCTGGGTATCTTTGAGCTTATCCTATTTGAATTTCACTGAATTCTTCAGTGTTTATATGCTTTTCATTAAATTTGGTAAGGTTTCAGCCATTATTTCCTCTAATAATCTCTCTGTCCCTTTCTCATATTTTTTGCTCCTGAGTCTTTCATAGTGTGTATGTTTATCCTCTTGATGATGTTTGTCCACAGAACCCTTAAGCTCTGCTCCTTTTCTTTGATTTTTTCTCTTTCTATTCTCCAAAGTCAATAATTTCAATTTTTGTATCTTCAAGTTTGCTGATTCTTTCTTCTGCCTGCTCAAATCCGCTTTTGCATTTCTTTAGTGAATTTTTCATTTCAATTATTGTACTTTTCAGCTCTAAATTTTTTAAGTTTTCTATGGCTTTATTGTCTCCATTTTGTTCATACACCATGTTCTTGACTTTTTCCATATCTTCCTTTAATTCTTTGAACATCTTTAAAACAGTTGCTTTGAAGTCTTTGTCTAGTAGGTCTGCCTTTGTGCCATTTTTCAGTTATGGTTTATGTTTTTGGGTTTCCCCCTGCTTTGAACTGGTCATATTTCCCTGTTTCATTGTATGCCTTGTGGTTTTTGTTGTTGTTGAAACTGATAATTTGAATGTAATAATGGGTTATCTGGAAACCAGACTCTTCTTCTTTTCCAGGGTTTTTGTTTTGTTTTGTTTTGACTGTTTTAGGCTATCTCTGTGCCAAGAATTAGCCTTAAGATCTTCACTGATGTTTTCTGAGGATAAGCATTTCCCTGGGCATGTACAATGGCTCTCTTATTTTCTCTTGTATATGCAGTTGCTTTTGAATATGCTAGTCTTTAATGACTGTCTCCCAAAAAGGGAAAAGAAAAAAATAAAATAGATGCGGAGGGTGAGGGTGTCAGCTCTTTAAATTCTCTGAAAATAACTTCAGCCAAAGATAGAGGGGCTTGCAATCATGGTATGTGTGTTGGCAACAATGGCTGCTTGCCTCTGTGTTTGTATCTCTGTAGTCAGAAGCAGAAATCAGCAGAAGGAACAGATCCCCGATATTTAGAGGACAGGATCTTTTGTACCAACCCTGGCTTCTGACAGCTGGAAGAAAGCTGCTCTAGGAACATATGTGCAGCTACCTGCCACAGGGCTGAGGGGTGGGGGATGGGTAGCTACTGCTGAGCTAAGCTGAGATTGACCAAATAAACTGTACTTTACTGTCCAAGCCTTCTGAAATTTTAAGCCTTCAATAGACTCCAGAGTTTCAAAATAGTTACGTCAGTGTGATGGTTAATATTAGGTGTCAGTTTGATTGGATTGAAGGATGCCTAGGCAGCTGGTAAAGTACTGTTTCTGGGTGTGTCTGTGAAGGTGTTGCTGGAGGAGATTAACGTTTGAATCAGTGACTGGGAGACGCAGACCCACCCTCAATGCGGGTGGACACCATCCAACTGGCTGCCAGCATGGCTAGAACAAAAGCAGGTGGAAAAAGGTATGATAAGATGCCTTGCTGAGTCTTCTGGCTTTCAGCTTTCTCTCATGCTGGATGCCTCCTGCCCTTGAACATCAGACTCCAGGTTCTTTGGCTTCTAGACTCTTGGACTTACACCAGTGGTTTGTCAGGGGCTCTTGGGCCTTCAGCCACAGATCGTAGGCTACAATGTTTTTACTTTTGAGGCTTTTGGAGTCAGACTGAACCACTAATGGCTTATGTCTTCATCAGCTTGCAGATGGCCTATCATCTGGTTTCACCTTGTGATCATGTGAGCCAATTCTCCTTAATAAACTCCTTTCACATATACATATATCCTGTTAGTTCTGTCCCTCTGGAGAACCCTGACTGATAAGACAGATTTTGCCAATGTGATTGTGTATAGGTGGGGAGGCAGATTGCTGGTGCTTCCTACTTCTCTATAAGCCTAGAATCCTCTCCCCTCTCAGAATTTACTTTTCATCAATGATTGATGATATAAAGGTGAGGAGCTGATTTCTGTGTGATTGGATCTCTGTAGGTTAGTGCGAAAAGAGTTTTTTCCCTTTTGAATATAAAGGGTTGTTTGATGTTTACAATGCTGGAATGTTTTGTCTCTCCTTTCTCTTTTGGGAAATAGTTGGAGCTTAATTTATAGAAATCTGTCATTTATACACTATAAATAGGTCTAATTTAAACACAGTCTATCATCAAAGGGGAAAATATATGCAAAAAATCTATATTTTAAAACTGGTTAATGCAGCTTACAGACCAAATTGGTGAAGCATTCAAAATGGTATTGCTTAGTTATTGAAAATGTTTGCATGCTTGTCAACATGGGAAAGGTCTCTTCTGGATTGTCCAGAGGTCTCTGACCTCTGGAAACATCTGGAAGGTTCTGAGTGTATATCTTTTTTTCCCCTAAAACAAAATACATGGAATACTAATTAGCAATCAAAAGGAACACTATATGCTACAACCTGAAAAGATTTGAATGGTATCATGCTAGGTGAAAAAAGCCAATCTCAAAAGGTTCTATATTGTAAGATGTCACTTATATAATATCCTTGAAATAACAAAATTATACAGATAGAGAACAAATTAATGGTTGTTAGGAGTTTGGGACAGTTGGGGAGAGTATGACTATGACAAGATGGTACAACAAATATTATTGGGTTGAGGGAATAATTCTGTATCTTGAGAGCCTTGATGGTTACACAAATCCAGACATGTGATGACACTGTACCTACATGCTGTAATGTTACTTTCCTGATTTAAATATTGTGTTATAGTTACATTAAGATATAGCCATTGCTGGGAACTAGGTGAGGGATACACAGGACCTCTCCTTGCTATCTTTGCAATTTCCTATGAATTATAATATTTTTAAGTTTAAAAATTAGAAAAGTCACACAGAAATGTAGAAATATGCCAATAAACATGCACTCACAAAAAGGTGCCAATAAATCTTAAAATGTATCTCCTGGTTCAACCCACAATGGACTTGACATGCATTACAAAAAAACAGCACATATTATATAAGAAGAAATCCAGTTACAAACTCCTGAATCTTCCAGCTTACCCAAGAGTTTGATGGGGATTATTTTGTTGTGTGTGTATAAACACTTTCTGTGTCTAGAAATTGGTGTTAACTTTTCAATTCTCTGGATGAGACTGACAAATGGAGCTCCTGATTTGACTGACTTATGGAAACAAGTAAGTCCTCATATATGTAATTACACAAGAAAACTAAAAAACTGTCAATGAAAATACTCTCAAAATGCTTTAATTTGCTGGTCCTTTAAGAAAAAAAATCTTTCACAAAAGCTTATTTCAAAGAAAAACACGAAGAAATTTCACAATGAATTAAATTAACAGCCTTGGTAGCTGGGATAAAAAATTTGAAGCAAAGGAATAAAAGTTGATACCAGGTTAGCAAAGACAAGGGAAAAAAATAGCACTAAGACACTTCAGGACCTTTAAGGACATTTAAAGAGGTTCCAATATTTGGTATCTAAGGTAAAAAGAGTTGACGCTGTATTTTTAGCTAAAGCAAATCCTCGCAAAATTAGACTGGTTTGATAATATTAGGGGAAAAACAGAGCTGTGTCTTTCCCCTGATTTTATCATGTCATAAATCTTTTGTTAGTGTGATTTGTTTTATAAAAGATTAGGTTTATTTCCTCAATTTTTAATAATATGAATTTTTAAGATTTCCAGTTCTAGGTTTATTAGATAAGCTAACATTATTATTTAAAAACGTAAACAGGCTAACAAGTGTTCAGCTAGACTGAATTTTAATAACTGCTGTCTCATGAAGGAGTTGCTCTTCTTCACCTTAGAGAATCCTACAGAAATCTGTTACTGAGTTACTCCATTAAACTCCTCTGAGTAAAATTTTTAATGTCCTCTTTTTGGAAAAACACTGTCCACTAAACTCATAGGCACATACACATATGCACTTCAAATATCTGCAAATGTACAAATATCTTGGACTTGTTCACGTTGCTACTTCATGAAATACAAAAACAATGTATCAGACTGTTGGAGGAAGTACATTGTTGAGTCTGTGAGTCACAGGCAGCTTTCCAGAATCTCAGCTGATCTCAAGTACACACAGGCAACTGTCTCCTAGCCTTCTCTAGGTCTGTGAGGAAATAACTCAGTTACATTGTTTTGAAGCTATAACTAATATGAGCAGTTGATGCTGTATGTTAGTTTTCTAATGCTGCTGTAATAAATCACCACATGTTTAGTGCTTTAAACCTAGATCCATTTATTTTGTTACAGTTCTGCAGGTTAGAAGTACAACACTGGTATTACTAGGCTACAATTAGGGTGTGGGAAGGGCAGCATTCTGGGAGCTCTAGGAGAGAATAGTTTTCTGGCTTTTTCCTGTTCCTAGAGTCCACCCGCCTCCCTTGGCACGCAGCCTTCTGTTTCTACCTTTAAAACTAGCAACAGCATGGGATGAGTTGCCTCAAACAAATACAACTTTTAGAAGTATCTTTTTTACATTTAAACCATCTTTGGGGTTTCTCAGAAAGCTTCTGGTGACACCAAAGAGTTTTCTTCTTCACCGTATGAGAAAAAGGATGCTTTCTATGTTTAGCATTCTGCAGACTTTTATTTAGTTTAATACTATGGTGAGAGCTGTCCTGTTAATCAAGAATCCAATACAAAAAGACCTGCCAAATGAAAAAGTGAAAAGCTCAACCACCACTTAATTATGACGAGTAAAATGTGATCATTGTGATTACGCTTCGGCAGTGATGACTTCTTCATTGTGGAGAGAGGCACACTCTCTTTCATGTTAAAGAATGGCACAATAATGGTCAATAATTTTTTAAAAGAAAGATCCCATTTCCACATTTAAAAGAGCCTTTTCAGTTGGTGGTTGTCCTAACACACATTGGATGGAATGAATTAAAAGGCCGTGGAGATTGTTCTGTGGCCTCACTGCACCACTCTCATGGTAGTCACTAATTCTTCATGAAACTAAACTGGCTTCCATTTTGATATTAGTGGTTACAATGAGTAAGTAACCAGACCCATTCAGCCTTAGCACCAACAGGTGGTTTCTGATTTTTTGTCACACTATCCTAAAGACCCCTGCCAAGGCCATGGATCAGTAATGATATCTGCTGGAAGGAACATCACAAGAGCTTGATTAAAGGACTCTAACAAGTACATTTGACACTTGATAGAATAGAAAATTGGATCTTGGTTACACACATCCCTCCATCAGCTGATACCACCATCACAAATGGAGACTACAGAGGGACTGAGTCAGGAGTTCCAGAACTTGTTTACGGGGGAAGCAGACACCTTTGAGAAACTGGAGTGCTTAGTAATCAACAAAACAAGGATTAACTACCTAGACAAAATGACACAAATGCCGCTGTGGTTACTGTTCTGCTTTGGATCAGGCATGTTACAGAAGTCTTCTTTCTATTTCCTCTGTCTCCAGTGCTTGATCCAATAGGTCACGTTTACAAAGACTAGAATAAAACATTCCTCAAATGGAATCTTCTAATTAATCCTTCTAAATTCATTTTTAAAATCCTTAAAAATTTTTAAAACAGATGATGATAATAAATTAACAGGAAAAGCTCATATTTGTAATAGTCCTGCAAATACTATGACATATGTCGATTGGTCTGAGACTATACAACAACTAAAAGCAATAGTTACATTATTGTTTAACTACTATTATTACTAATCTGGGTGTTTTTCTTTAGCCATAGGCTTTCATATTTACCTAGAATCTGCCCTCCTTCTTACCAGAATGTAATGAGTAAATCAAATCTGTGATAATCACCATGTCAGAGGTGTTACATTTAAAGGTAAATATAATTTAATTAAACATGACAAGCTCATTTAAAATGAGTGCATTTCGTACCTGTGGTTAATGCCTGCAACATCCTTTCAGGACACTGGCTTGGTTCATGTTGTGTGGGGTCCCCAAGCCCTGGGCCACAGACTAATATTGGTCCCTGGCCTGTTAGGAACCAGGCCACATGGCAGGAGGTGAGCAGCCGGCGAGCAAGCATACAGCCTGAGCCTCACCTCCCGTCAGATCAGTGGTGGCATCAGATTCTTATAGGAGTGTGAACCCTATTGTGAACAGAGGGATCTAGGTTCTGCTCTCCTTATGAGAATCTAACTAATGTCCAGTGATCTGAGGTGGAACACTTTCATCCTAAAATCATTTTCCTCACTGACCTCAGTCCATGGAAAAATTGTCTTCCATTAAACTGGTCCCTGGCACCAAAATAGGGACAGTTGGCTTAAGGAATCCCAATTTTGCAGGTAGTACGGCCAAGAGCACTGAAAACTTGAAGCTCAGAGAGATGGAATACTTTTTGAGACATAGGTAATGGACGTGAAACTTGGAAGAGGTGAACTTTGAATCTGAAAGCTCTGGATTGCTGATTTAAGTCATCCAGAATCAAGTATTTCTGCCACAAATATGAAAGTGACCACAAAGCAAAAGTTAATCCTCAAGATTTGATATCACAGGGCTCTCATTTTTATAATCAAGCAAAGAGGTGTCTGTGAATGAATCAACTCTGCTTGCTATACCTGTGTCTATACAACTGGTCCAATAAGACAACATATCAAATTAATGATCACAAATAAGAAAACTGCTAAATAAACGCCTGTGGATAAATTTGTATTTTAGGGGTGGGACGGCAGCATTAGGAAGAACTGTGAAGGCAAACCATGACCCAGCTCTGCCCCTGTCATGGCAGCAGGCACATCATGTGCTTGTCCAAGTCCTCGTTCAGGGAAATAGAACAAAGCTAAGCTCAGGGAAACACACCCAAAGCAAACAAGCAAGTAAACAAAAAAAGCAAAACACACAATCGCCCTTCTACTGCAGTCCCAAATAATAAATCTTTGACCCATTTCCTAACAGTTGTAGACTCCCCAGACAGCATCATCTCCGACACCGGCAATACCATGTGACAAGGTGATTACCTTGTGAGAAAACTGCTGTTTGCCCAGCATGACCCGACTTAATGTAACCTTATAAACCAGGGTAATTTTGTACTTCTAAAGTTTTAAATGGAGAGGGCTGGTCTTAATTCTGGCTCCCCAGCAACAATCCGTAAGAAAGCCCTTTTCTCATCTGGATGCTTTTTCTTTCTGTCTTCCTTTCACACAGTGGAAAATGGTTGTGGCAACACCAACCCTCTGGATTGATGATACCAGTCCCTTTTTCCCAGAAAGGGACCTGTTCATCTCCACATCTGCCCTCTTGCTCCTGCCAGATTCAAATAAATATTTCATGAGATGGCTTGATTAAAAAAAAAAAAGAATCTTCTTTTGTAATCTGCCTGTTTAATTGATTAGAGAATTATTCAAATAGAAAAAGAGAGAGAGAAGGAATACTAAGAAGGGGCCACTTGGAGCCAGGGGATCAAATAGTTGCTATGGGCAAGGACAAGACAAATTCTAGAAGGTATACTGAAGTTCCTTATGCTTTTTTCTAGTAATCATTATTTAAAACAAACAAACAAACAAACAAAAAACAAGTACAGGCTGGGCACTGTAGCTCACACCTGTAATTCCAGCACTTTTGGAGGTCAAGGTCGGTGGATTACATGAGGTCAGGAGTTCGAGACCAGCTTGGCCAACATGGCGAAACCTCATCTACTAAAAATGCAAAAATTAGCCAGTCATGGTGGTATGTGCCTATAATCCCAGCTACTTGGGAGGCTGAGGCAGGAGAATCACTTAGATCTGGAAGGCAGAGGTTGCAATGAGCCAAGATCACACCACTGCACTCCAGCCTGGGCAACAGAGCAAACTCCGTCTCAAAAAAACAAACAAAAAACCAAGTACAGACGTGCCACACATATAAGATCCTACTTCACATGCCCGAATTGGCAAGCAGTTGGTCTGAGAAAATGATTCACAGAGTAACTCAATCCTCTGAAAAGAAATAACATTGAATGAGGCAGAATCTTTTAAGTTTATGGCATATGGTATGCAGTTCTTTCTAGAGTTATTACACTCCAATAAACAACCTATTCCATCTGTTTGGAAGACAAAAGGAATCATATGTTTTAGTACCTTGTCTCATCCAGGGGAATTCACTGAATTAGATTCTGAGAAATTCTCACACTGTTGAAGTGTGAGGAACTAAGAAAGTGAGTAGAACTATGGGCAGGAAGGTGGCTGAGATATGCATATTTAACTAGTATAAGAAAGATTCTAAAAATAAAAATGGCAGTTAATTAACTTCAGATTTGCTGAAGTTCCTTTTTGAACTAGAAATAAATTGATTTTAGAGAAATATTGAAAATGAGGCAAGCAACTAATATGATTCATTTTAATAGGACTTAAATAATTTGATTAACTATTAAGCATGGTAGCCATAAAAATAATTATCTCAAGTCATTGACTAATTTTAGCAGAAAGGAAGTAAAGATGAAAATTTAAACTCACTGATTCTAGCTTCAGGGGAGAAACCTAGGAAGGGTGTTTTATTTTTAGGTCAAGATTGCTATCTAACAAAGACCCAAGAACTCTCCTAAGATGACAATTTCAGAGGACAATTGTCTTTCTGAGACAGATGAGATCAGTGCTTCTCTAAAGAAAAGTTTGTTTTCATGAATAGAATCTGAAATTAGTCCTCTAACCTGAGTGACATTAGAATAGCAGTAATTCATTGATTACTGCAATAGCTTAATGATGAATTATAAAATCACATTCCCTCATTCTTTCTTTACCAAATTGATTTACACCTCTGCCAAAATAAAAATCAGATCCAATTAAGGATCTGGAGAGAGGGAATCATCTATTGTTTTTTCTCATAGGCTATTACTCATAGATTACATTATGTAGTGTTCTAACTTTTTTGAGAACATGCACATTCATTATTTTCATTTGTGTCTTGCATTACCCTAGGGATATAAAAATGGCAGATATAATTTTCAATTTATCTAGAAGACAAATCGAAGTTAAATGATATGGGAAAGGTCGCAGAGCTGTCTCCTGAGCTTTGGTGGTCATAAGTCTCTTGGGCAGAAGCTCTACTCTCCAGCCCAACCCTCCTGACTCCTTCCTCTGAGCTCTTTTCACAGGGATAGACTGCCTTTACTACCTGTGTGACACCTTCCCAGTCATGCATTTATTCAGCCAGTCATTCCAAAAACATTCACTGAAGTTGCATCTAGTTTACTGATGTATGCAATTTATCCTTCTAACATATAAACTGAGTATAGGATGATAGCTAACAAACCTATGCCTACTGATAAAATGTAAACTGAGGATAGGATGATAGCTAATAAACCTGTGTCTACTGATAAACTAATAAACAAATTGCATGAGGCTTTTGACCACACAAGGTAAGAAGGTACAACAGCACTTTGAGTGTTGAAAATTGCATTCACATTTATTCTGTTGCAGTTATCATTTACTTCTAAGCAGGTCCGGGGAATACTAGTTTTACAAGGTGCTATGTTCTAAACAGGGTTTCACTGCAACATAAATGTGGGAAATGCTGTACTTGATACTCATCTCAGAGGCTTATAATGCATTAGCAAATTTACTTTGAATTAGCAAAGTAAAGGCTCCAAGCAGACCAACAGACACAATGAAGACAACTGTTTAACTTTGTTTAAGCACAAGTTTTGCCAAACTTATCAGAATAGAGACAGCCGTCTTGGGCATGGCATCCATGCCCTTCCCAGAGAAGTGGGGGTCTGAGGGCTCAGCCTGGGGCCCCTCTGTTACCGTTCTTGTTCCTTCTATTAAGTTTTCACGTCACCAAATGCACACAGATCTTTACACCACAGAAGCTGTAATTTCACAAATTAATGTTGACGAAAATCAAAACTGAAAGAAAAACTTACTATGAAAAAGGGATGGTCAGAGAAGATGTACGGTATCTGTTTTAAGTGTTGGCTCATGGGAGCAGCTCACCCCAATACACTTTATTCCTAATGCATCTGTCTTGTGCTTATGTTATACGTGCACACCTCATTCACAGAGGACTTCATAAACTAGAGAGCTGTATGGCATTAAAGAAGGACATATAATTATTCGCCTAAAATTTCATCTTCCTGATTAACCAGTGAGATGTTTATGGATGAATTCCATGATAGTTCTCAAACAGAGGAAGTTCACTGTATTAAACTTCTTTAATTTTATTGTCCAAGTCAGTTTTTGTCCTGGGACTCACCAGCCAAGACAATGCTGGTTTCCACATGGCAATTCTACTTCTAATGTAAATTATGGAATTGAGCTTTGGATACCAAGAAGTCTTAGGTGGCTTTGGGTCACTGGTTCGCCAGGGTCTGATTTTGCTTATACAAAATCTGTACATCAGGGATTTTCTCCAGAGCTGAAATAGACCTGAGAAGGCGCAAGCCTGGTGTGGCTTGGGGTGGCTGGACCATCATTTAACCTCTTCTTCTAACACATATAATGAGGCCCTGATTACATGCTAGATGCCTGAACTTGGTCCAGATCTTATAAAAACCTTGCTCCGCTTATGTTAAGGAGGCAGTCTCCTTTCCTAGACACAAGATAGTTTAGAGGGTTCTTACCAACAAAAGTGATGATATCCTTTCTTAAAAAATACTTCCGATCTCTTGTCTTCACTTTGAGATGGATCTTTAACAGTGCTGGCTTATCAAACTTCTGATATCTAGGTCAGAGCTTATTTTTTAGTTTGTTGGTTTTTTTCAGGATGAAGAAATTGGGCCTGTGTTGTAGTTTTGTAGTACACAGAATTTTTATTTCAAGAGAAATAACCCAAGGATACTTAAAATGTATTTTAGTAAAATTGGTTTGGGCTTTAGATATTTCTCCAGATGTCCTAGCTGGTGAAAACACTATTCCTATGAACTGTAAGAATGTCCCAGGCTATATAATATTGATTGTACCTTTGTTAATTAACCACAGTAGACATTTTTAATGAAAGTGTTAGCATTATTAATAATCTACCAAGGATTCTAGCACTTATATTACAGGCTTATGCTGTATGTGTAAAACATATAGGATTTATATTTGATGAGTTGAAAATTTTGGTGGTTGTATTTGTGCTATACTAAGAAAAATCAGTGACTATATGTTGTAATTATATGAACTATTCACAAGTAGATATATAGAAAAAACCTAAGGCATGATGAAAGGAATAAAATGAGACCAAGTAGACATAAAAACAGAAGCAAAAAATGAGCTGAGAAGACCAAAAATGGACCAACGTTTATTTTCACTAATTTCACTCAATTAAAATGGCTTATTGTTATATCTGAGCTAAGCTGATGACCCACTTTTTACAAGCAATATTAATACTGTAAAATTTCAGGAAAGAAAAGAAGCTGCTGTCCTTTGGCAATCTCCTTATTGGGATGGGATTTCACTTGTAGCAAAGGAGAAAGATTTGATGAGTAAAAGAGATTGCACTGAAGATTAAAAAGGCAGGAAAATATTAGACACAGAGCTTCTGTACATCCACTGGCTCAAACCTCAGGAAAGTGTTCGGTGTTTGACTTTTCTCCTGAAATTGCAATTTTTGGAAAACTTTAAGTATCTATTTGTCTCCCTCACTAGGGAGCCCAGGCAGGGGATAGAGGCTGTCATTCACACTCGGCTGAGAGTAACTGGCCCACAGGCACAGGCCCTGCATCTTCCAGCAGGCTGTACAGCAGGGTAGCAGCCTCTGCCCTGCAGGAATCTGATGTTCCTGGCTGTCTGCTCTCATTCTGCAATGACATACCGTGACACGAGGTCCCTTCCCTTGGTTAGAATGACTTCTTAGCAATGTCACCTTCTGAAACACAGACACCAAGTGTGTCCTGGACACTGCCTTGCCACTCTGTCAAGCCCATTTGGCATGATGTGACAGACAACAGGGTGAGTGATCATCTGCAAGAACTGTAGGAGCCTACACGTGGGTTGACAAGCAGCTTAATTATTACTACACAGTCACTATGGTCAAACCAACCAAACCTGCAAATCCACACATCCATCCAGCAAAAATAATTAGGCGTCTTCACATTACAGAACGATATTTTCTATGTACATTTCATAATCCAGTATGAGCAGTCCCTCCTATCCTATTTTCAAAGTGAGTAGAAACTACAGTATGCTTGCCAAAAGAAAAAAAAAAGGATGGGTTGTTGGTTTATTTGAAAGTCTGAAGATTCAGTGATGTTTGTTTGGTTTAAGATAATTCCATTAGTTACACAGAGCTTATGCAGCAACTGTTTTTCTTCCAATGTCACATTGCTAAGGTCAAGTTCAGGTGAGCATGAGCCTGAATACAGATACAGGAGCAGAGCGGTGGACAGGGACAGGGATAGATGCTGGTGTTCAAAGGAAACTGTTACTCGAGACACAGCACAGGATCAGCTCGTGGTTCTGCTATTCCTCACGTGACTCAGGCCAGAGCAGAGCTGGATGAAATGCAGGGCTTTAGGGGTTACAGAGCAGTTCCCACTTGGGCCACCCCTGAGGGCCCCTAAAAGTAGCACTTCTTTCTTTTCCTTTGCCTTAGTTTCCTGTGACTGCTTCAATGGATTACTACAAACAGGGTGGCTTACAAAATCAGAAATGTATCTCTCACAGTTCTGGAAGGCACAGGTCTGAAACCAAGGTATTGGCAGATAGGGTCATGCTCCTAAGGCTTTACGGGAGGCCTGGCATTTATTCTGGTGGCTCCTGGCATCTCAGTCCATTTGCATTGCTCTAAAAGAATACCCCAAACTTGGTAATTCATAAAGAAAGTAAATTGATTTGGATCACGATTCTGCAGGCTGTACAAAAACCATGGTGCCAGCATCTACTTTTGGTGAGGGCTTCAGAAAGCTTCTACTCATGGCAGGTGGTGAAGAGGAGCCAGAGTGGGCAGAGATCATATGGTGAGAGAAGGATGTAAGAGTGGGGGTGGGGGGAAGGTGCCAGGCTCTGTTTATAATAAGAATCAGATCTTGCAATACTGAACAGAGTGATACTCACTCATTAAGGCACCAAGCTGTTCCTAAGGGATCTGCCCCTGTGACCCACATACCTCCCACCAGGCCCCACCTCCCACACTGGGGATAGCTTTCCAGCACAAGATTTGGAGGGGACAAACATCCAAACCAAATCAGGCTGCACTGCTCCCATCTCTGCCTCGTCCTCACTGGCCTTCTCCTCTGTGTCTGTGTCATCTCCTCTTCTGTCTCTTACAAGGACACTTAGCTTTAGATTTACAGCCTGCTTGGGTAATTGAGGATGATCTCATCTCAAGACTCTTAACTTAATTGTATCTGCCCTTCCCTTCTTCGTCCTCTCTTCTTTGCTTTCACTGATCAGTTGGAGACTCAGGACCTTCCTCCTTCTGGTTTTAACCAGAAATACTAAGTGGCTGACCCCCTATCTGTGTTGCAGGGCAGAGTGGCTGCTGGCTCAGCAGCGGATGGGGCTACTTGGTGTGGGATGGGGTGGAAACGAGAATGCTGCTGGTTACCTCCTCTCCAAAACTCATATGTTGACATCCTAACCCAATCCCTCAGAATGTGGCCTTATCTAGCAACAGGGTCATTGCAGGTATAATTAGTTAAGATGAGGTCATACTGGAGTGGGGTGAGCTCCTAATCTAATATGATAGGGGTCCTTACAGAAAGGGGAAATTTGGATCCAGGGATAGATGCACATCAGGAAAGCACCATGTGAAGATGAAGGCAGAGATTGGGGCAATGCTTCTACAGCCAAGGAGCACCATCTATTGCCAGCAAGCCACCAGAAGCGAGGGCAGTGGCCTGGGACAGATTATCCCTCACAGCCCTGCGAAGCAATCCACTCTGTGACACCCTGATCTCAAACTTCCTGCCTCCAGCATATTTAACCCATGCAGTTAGGGGCACTTTATTACAGGACCCCTAGGAAACCAACACTCTGCTTGACATTGGGGTTTAGGTACATTTCAGAGCTGTTACCTTGGCGAAGAGACCACAAAGAACAGTTCTATTTTGTTTTGTTTGATGAATAATCATGTCTCATCAGTCATATGGAATCCCACGGAATTTGTCATTCCACTTTTAACAGTATCTGAACTCTCATGCAACGATATCCCAGCTTGGTATTTAAGATCAAATAAGCAAAAGCAAATAAATACAATAAATAAAAACGATGCTTCGGTTTATCACATTGGCTGCCATCATCACTGTCACTATCACTGGATTCTGTTTTGCCCAAATCTGTTAAAAAGAAAACAGACTTCGAGCTCCCTGGAGTTAACAAAGCACAGAGCCAGCACCGACGAAGTGGCAAGCTCAAGGCCAATTTCTCTGAAAAGTCCTTGACAGTCACAGAAAGCCCATGCGTTTTCATGGGGCTGATCACCAACATTATTGGGAATGGAAAATAAAGTTTACAATTCTGTCTTCAGTGACTCTTCTCAGCAGAGCCTCCTCGTGAATTTCAGGAGGGTTAATGAGCTGGGCTTCATGACCATGAGTGCCTCTGTGAGGGCCGTGCTTCTCTCAGCGAGATGAGTGTGCACACAGGGTCTTTATCTTCGAAATAAAAGATTACCGGCACGTGGCACTCGGCTGCTTCAGAAAGCAGGAAAAGCTGCCAGCACATACCTCTGCCTGTTGAGGAGGATGACATCGCAGGAAACGGGACTGGATACTGGTTCTAAAGGAGCACACGGACTCAATCACATCACACGCAATTCACCGCCAACCGCGATGGCAAAAATGCCTTTTGTATTTTTTCCACATAAAAGGCATTGTTTTGGGGTCTGAATTTAGAACAAAAACACACAATTATGTAGCAAGGGGTGTGCTGGCTAGAGGAGGGAGGGACAGAGGGACATGGTATGTGTATATTTAGGGGTATAAAGCGTATGACTCCCTGTCTACATACACACAGATGCACAGATGCATGCATACATATATGCCATGGCTTTTGTTCATTGGCAGGTCAATGAAAACATAGGAAGATTAATATATTTCATTGTTTGCTGCTGTGGTTTAATTCAGGATCACCCTAATAAATATAAATCCCATATTTTAATTCTAGCAGAATTAGGCTGGGAGCACGAGACTGTGTGTGCCATTTTTTCTGTTGACCATGTCATATCGCTAGCTCCCTCTTGCTTACCAGGTAAAACAGCAGCTCTTGGGACTGGCCAACAGGACCCCTGTAGGCCTGGGGAGCTGCTGTTCTCCTAGCAGATGGCCCTGCCTGTAATTTTGTAAATATGCTCGAGGACTCGGGACTCTCAGGTTTAAGTCCTGTTGTTCTTGCTTCCTGCACTGTTTGCTCCTTCTAATTAACTTCACCTTCTCTGAGCTCAGTTCAGGGGTTTCAGGTGTTCCACCATTTAGGGAGGTTTTCCTAAATCCCTCCTCCCAAAGCTGCTTTGGCTGCCACCTTCACCATCTCCAAATCCTGGCATGCCTCTTTCATAGCATGAGGGTCCATTCACCTCAGCACACTCCTTGAGGCAAGGGATACAGGCTCTTTATCATGTGAGCTCCCAGAACCTGGAGCTGGCTTGGATCAAGGTCCGTGTTCCATGAACACTGCCCTGAACAACATGTTATCCAATCTCTGCATCTACTTAGCCATGAATGAACAAAACAAGACCCCACCCAAACCAAACCACGGCAAACAGAGTCAGGCATCCCGAGGTAGGTTCTAAGCCGGAAGTGAAAGTTATTCCGAGTGAGGGTAGCTGCCTTCAGAGATTTACATGATCTTGAATATTAGTCACTCCTACATTTAATGTTATATTGTTTTATTTCCCCATAAAAATCTTACATGCATGTATTTTTTGGTAATGCATTTAGTTGCCTGGGAAACAGCAGGGTCTGTGCAGAGAGAGAAATGTTTCGGAGATAGTTGGACACAGAAGTGTTTCTGGAATATTCTCTAATGGTGCGATCCTCCACCCCATGGATGCACAACTTACACAGTTGAGCCATGGAACATCCCTGCCCCACACCACCCCTGTGGTGACCTGACAGGTAGAGTCATCTATGGCGACTCAAGCACAGATTTGTAGAGGGTCACAGCAGTGGTATTTCCAGCTAGTGTCATTTGACTGGAATTGCATACTAGACTTCAATGGATTTCCTAGTTGTGATTTTCACATATATGTAGACATAATCTATGTCTACGGAAAAAGACTGGAAGGAATAGTTCTTTTAGAGAAAGAATTTGCCAGGTTTCCAGGGCTCGAGAGACATCTGTACAAGATCTGGAGCTGGGTTCCTCCAGCTTGACACTGTTGATATTTTGGGCTGGACGATGCTATGTTGTGAGGCAGTCGCGTAGCCTGCAGGCTGGAGAGCAGCAGCTCTGGCCTCCACCCACCAGCTGCCAGTAGCACCCTCCCATCCACACCATTTATGACAAGAAAAAATGCTCTCTGATATTGCTAAATATCTCCTGGAGGACAAAACTGCCCCCTGTTGAGAGGAATTGCTCTAGAGTTTCCCAGGTAAGACGAGGTCATTGCTGGAAACAGGGAGGGTAAGTCACTTTCTGAAAGTCATGGGATGGGCATTTCAAGGAGCTAAAGGTAGAATCCTTCTTGCTAAAGCCTCCTGATAGGTATTCCATACTTCTCATGTTGCCTCAATAACCTCCTAAGCTCCTGGAACTTCATGCCTCACCAGCTTTTGGAGGTTTTTGTGTGATTAGAGGAGAGGACAGGGGTGTGATTTGGTATAACTGACATAGTACAAATTGCTTGTCAAATTTCCTCTCACTTGTCTGCAGAGTGCAATAGTAGGAACATTTGCACAGAGAAAAATAAATGTCTAAACATGCATTGGCACAGGCAGTGCACAACTTTCAACCTAATGAAAGAAACCTACAGAATGAAAATGTAAGACTTGTCAAATGTGTTATGATAACTCTCCAGTGTGAAGGAAGTATCATCCTCCTCACAGACACATGGGCAAGCCTGTGAGTTTACTCTAGTCAGGAGGTGTCCTGACCATCTCCCCTGCATTGTAGGTGAGTGTGTCTATCCCTCATTACAAGGCTTCCTGAAACTCCTTCTGAACTTTCCTTCTGGAAATGCTATTCATTCTCCAGGCACCCAAACCCACCCCTTTGTGCATGGAATGTGTCCAATAAATAACTGGGTTTCATACCACTTGTGCAAAAGCAATATGAAAAGTGCTTTTTCCTTAAGGGGAAATATTTCACCATGTATACCTCCTGGGAGTTAGTAATTTCATTTAAATACTAACTTCATCAGCCAGAAGCAATTCATTGTCTTAGTGAAGAGATATACTGTTCTGTCCATGTTGCTACATACAGACTACTGTTAACAAATAATAATGGAGATATTTCTGGTGCCGGGCTCATAGTAGTGCCCAACAAATTTCAACGAAAGAGTCCAGCAAGGTGAAAAAAATGCTACTTCAATAATCTGTTCCTGGAAACTTGTTTTTAAAATGGTTAGAGGAGACCAGGTGCCGTGGCTCACGCTTGTAATCCTAGCACTTTGGGAGGCCGAGGTGGGCGAATCACCTGAGGTCAGGAGTTCAAGACCAGCCTGGCCATCATGGTGAAACCACACCTTTAAAAAAATAATAATAATAAAATAAAATGGTTTAGAGGATATAATTGTGTATGTATGTTTTAGCCCACAGAATTTTAACTGGATGCTCTTTCTTCTTCCCTTTCTACCAATTTCTGGCATATTTCCTTCCAGTTTCAAGCCATGTTCTTTTTCCACCCAGGTCTATTTGTCCCTAGGCCTTGAGACCCAGAATTGATAACACCTCCCCTGCAAGAAACACATTCAGAAATGTCCACTACCTTAGGTCCCAGTGAACTGCATTATGTTCAATGTTTCCCTTTGGTTAACTCCCTGGTTCTTATCTTTCCATAATGATTTCCCTTACATTTTGTATCTACTGCTACAAATGGCTTATAGATATAGTACCAGAAGGAGAAAAACCAATAATAGATATTTTACTGAAAATTACCTGGCTATATTTAGTTTCGTTATAATTATAATTAAAAACTAATTTAAAATGAAGTATATTTTGGAACTAGAGCTCTGTTACATGATAACTCTCACACATATATCCATGGAAAGACAGAATATGCAAATGGACAGTGGCCAGAAAATGCATAAAAACAGAACTTTGACCCACAACCTTAGCATCCTGCCCAGGAAATCAACCCCTTGTCTATAATAAACAACTCAGGAAGCTAGCCTGCTGTATGTTAGTCTTGCAGAAAGGCAGATTGCTATCTCTAATCAGAACCCCTGTACCGTTTAGCCCCAAATGGCCAGGACTTGATTGATAAATGAAAGCTTCCCTAGTTTTTGTCTCTGCTTCCAACTGAGGACCAACAAGAGAAGGCCAAGTATATACCCCGACCAATCACCTGGGGAGCTCCACTTCTGGTTGGCTCATAACTTCTCTGTGCTAACAGCTTCCAATTAGGGCACACCTGAAGCTTCCGTTTTCTCTATTATAATATTTACCACTCTTCTGCCTTTGAGTCTTTGCCAAAATACAAGTGATGGTGGCCAACTCCCTTGCTATAGCAAGCTCAGAAGAAATAGCCTTTGCTTTTCTCTTCTGGTTGTTTATTTCCACAAAGCCTGCCTTACCAGAACAAAAGTACATTCATTCTTAAGTAAATTGCCCAGACTGGCTAGTGGATTTCCTTCTCAAGGGTCTCAAAGAGACTCTTTATTAAAAAGTACTGCCATCTCTAGGATGCAATACATTTGTCCAATTGCCAGAGCTCTAGTGGGTACCTATGAAGCTTAGATCATGCAGAGAGATATAAGAGTTAACTTAAATAGAAGATAATTTTGGATTGGGATCAAGCAATTAGCTATACTGGAATCTGGCCAGGGCAATAAGCATATAAAAATGGGGACACAGCTTCATGGTTAATTTTAGTTGCCTTGTAGGAATTTGAGATAAACTGACATGAACCTTGGCCTTCATTAGCTACATTGTAAGCCACTGGTTCAATCTCATGCATTTGGAACTTCTCTTGATTTTATCTACATCTCTTAGAAAAGAAGTGAGGAACAGAAAAATATAGACACTTGAGACTAATAAAGAAGTCTGTAAGATATAAAAATTCTCTAATAACTTGGAAATCAGGATTGCAAAAGATTTTTCATGAGAGTTGAGTCATCTCCTCTAATTTTTAGAATTAGGTTCCCTTTTTTTTAAAGCTATAGGTCTTGGAATGCTTGTTCGCTATAAACTTAAAGCATGATTATCAACTAACTGTTCATTAAACAAAGAGACATTGATAGCCTGACATTTTGTTGGCCTTGGACTTATTCAAAAGGCAAATAGGAGTGACATGATCAGATTTTGTGTCCGAAAGCAACTGAGAATAAACTTCAAAATAAAATTTGATTTTAAAAATACTAAACTTTTGTTTATTGCTTCTTCACGACGTAACACTGTGCATTTAATAAGCACTGTCCCCTGCCATGTTTATCTTCTGTGAGCTCCCTCACACTTAAAGCATGTGCAGCAATCCCAGTGTTTGTGAATATGCCACGGCCGGGGCTTGGTCCTTGAGAGCAGAGAGTCCATTATACTCTCCATACCAAGCTGGGGTGCAAGAATTGAAGGGGGTGTATAGGTGTGGACTCAGGAGCCAAAGGGCTGTTAAATGGAAATAAATTTTAGATCATTGATGGTTTTGTACTACCTGTGCTTCTATTTCTTCTCAATATCATCTGGCTTTTTTTCCCATGATAAAACAGCAATTTTTGAGATGCATATATACTTTCAGTTCATGGAGAACTAAAATTATGTACCCCCCAACTCTCAACTTCTGCGCAATACTCTCCTCTCACACACACAGCTGGACAACAAATTTACATGCAGATAGAAATGGTCTTAATTGCCCACTGTTCTCATTAACATCACTTACTATTCCAAGAGATTCTTGCCAATGCAAATAACTTGATTGTTCAATCCAGGAACTTGTAGAAAAACCCACTGACTCTTACATGGAAAGTATCAAAAGACTGTGCCCTAAGACTTATTGAATCCCTGTTTCTGCCAATCCTGAATGGTGGCAAGTCTTAGCATGGGAAGATTCATCTTAAACCAGGCTTAATTCTCCACAAAATCTCATCTCCCTCCTCCAAGGCACTGCCAAAGCTCCCTTGAGTGGTGTCCCCCTTACCACAGTAAGAAATCAATTCAGCTGTGTTTCAGCAACAGGTTCTGTTAATGGTCTTTAGGGAGGCAGCCTCCGGCATCACAAGGACCACTTTTTTCACTAGAAACTCAAGCAGATAAGGGCATGTGAGGCAGTTGCTAGCTGGCCTTTCCTTAGCAACACTAGAAAAATTATTGAAAACACTTTGGATTTATATATTTTCATTAGTAAGGCTTATTTTTGGTCTGTGTTCATAATGCTTTTTCTTTTCCCCATGAGTTTATTTACTTGTTTGTATTAGGACAAATACGATTTATATAGGGAAGTGGCTAGTTCAGCTCTAGATTTAATCAGAGTCTTTTAAAGATATGACTTAATGTAGGCAATTTACTTAAAGTTTCAAAGAGAAATTACAATAAGAAAAGGATGACAGACATGATTTGCTATAAGCTCACTGCTAGGCTGAGTTAATCTCAGATGACTAATCAATTTGTTCTTATCTGAAGCTTAAAGTAAAGGTGCTTTTCTCTTTTCTTTTCTAATAATTTCCCCCCCAGGCTTTGATGGTTTTGTATGCAGAGGCAAGCTTATCAGAGAAGTTTGAGACAAAAAAAAGTTTTACATTATGCTATGAATGAAACGGATGAATTTCAATGTCTGAAGGAAAAGATTGAGCTCTTTGGAATAAAGCAAAGCATATTCAATACTGAAGAGGGAATTCAACTACATTGGATAATGCACTAAATTCCTTCCTGAGAATCCTCATCTCAAAGGATTTGCTGAAAAATATATTAATACTTTTTCCCTGAGATTTTTCATGGTTCATTGAGAAACCAAGAGACGGCTCTTTTCTGGCGTGCACCATTTAGACCGTGCAGCGCTAATGGATATTAAAGAAACAAACTGTTACCTTGAAAGATACAACCCCATGGAGGATGTATACGCACGGGCCGCAAAATGCATTTGATCTTCTATTTGTGTTCATGTGTGTGAATTTGTTTAAGGCAAGTTTGTTTTGGTAATTAAAGCTTAAGAGTTCTTGGCAGTTTTTTCCTCTTAAAGGAATAACAAAACTGGCTCTCTCTTTTTATCAAACTCTGCACAGGTGTAGGAGAATATAATTACAGGTACTTGGGATTCCAGCCTGTGTCATTGCAGATTGCTCTTTAGTTGCCAACACTTTGCTTCATTGTTCCATTATTTACCAGTGGGCTCCCTGGAAGAAGAGAGATGTCATGCCCAAATAGAAAACCTTGTTGAAAGGAGTAAGTTGCTTTTTGGGAAAAATTGAGCAACTGCATAAAAAAGATTTATGCCTACAATGAAATGAAATAAAAAAAGGGTTTTGGAGAAAAGGTATTATCACAACAGGCTGGAGATAAGTTTAAATATACTGAAAATGTTTAATCTCTTTTTCACGGAACAGAGGCACTGAACAACCTTCGCTTGGGAGCCTCCGTGGAACCAAGAGGAACCCACACGAGCACTGAGGCTGAGGCCAGCACCACAGCTGCTGCGATGAAGCACGCGGGCGATGACGGCAGTGAATCCGCTCAGGGGCTGCCAAGTTCCACGTACTTTTCTAAGTACTCTCCGTGTCTTCAGGGATTTCTAGCAACAGCCCGAGGAGGTCAACACTGCAGTTCTTTCCATTTTAAACATGAAGACACACAGGCACAGAGACAGTAAGTAACTTACCTAAGGGAGTCAGGCTACAAAATGTACAACGATGCCCAACACTTAGCCAGAAATAAAAGGTACGTGAGAGGAAAAGAACTAACAGGAACATTAGAGATGGCAAGGGAGAAGTAAGAAGCACATTTCCTATTACCTTCATCAGAGGCTCCCTGCAAGCCCCAAACTGCTGTTTGGTCCACTGGCGTCCCCTCCCCTGCCCTGCCTTCCCGCCAGTCCCTACGCCTGCCTCCCATCGCTTTCATCTCCCAGCTCCTCCTTGCCTACAGCACTTGCGGTTTGCTGGGCATGGCTGTAACCCAAGTTTTTGAGCATTTTCTCTGCGAACGTTGAAGGCTTGCTATAGAGTCAGCGTGGTTTAACATTTTCTGGACGACCCAGGACTCTTTTGGGAGCATCATTTATTTTCCTGTATCATAAGAATATTCTCACAAAGAGCTTGTGTCCCACACTTAGTGGTTCTAGAGAGTTCCACGCTTGTGTTTATACATTTCCATCCTCTCCCATTGCCTGTTTGTTTCTGGCTGATTACTTGTCAAATGTTCTCTACTGTTCGGCATTTGACTCACAGCCTGGACGGGTTTTCTGAGAGCAATGCATGGGTCTCCTGGCAGCTCCTCTGTCCCTGGCTGAAGCAGAGTTATGCCAAGCGTCCTATTTTCCACTGGGCATGGGACTGCTGGCTTGAAGTATGGCAGGACTGAGTTCATTTCTTTATACCACAGGCTTGATTGAGGAATGAATGAAGTAAAACAGTTGGAGAAGGTAGGGCTAAGGACATAGGTACTGAATGAGCCAGGCTCCCTCAACAAGTTGTGTGGAGTCTTAAAGAACTCATTAGAATGGCATAAAGGTTACCTTAAACTTAAAAGAAACCTTGTCTGAGCTTCCCTCACTGACTGAAGGCTAGGCTTTCTGGATAATGCAGCTGCCATAAATCCCCCCTGAGGAGGCTCCAGCCAAGGAGGAGAGACTGACCCTTAGCCCTGGGGTGAGAAATGTCATAAACCAAACTTTATCAGAACTACCATACCTCCATTTATTTCCCCTAGAAGCCCATTTCCACAGAAGCCCTATCTATCCACCCTTTCCCTATTAAGCTGGAGTGTAAACCATTACCTGGAGCTGCTCAGTGAGTTACCCATTACTGAGTCCTCCCGCACACTGGTGAATAAACCTTGTTTTTTCTCCTGCGTCTATTGTCAATTTATCTGTAGTCTCCCAGCAGGACTAAGTTAGTAGAGGAATGCCCTGGTGTCTGGAGCTGAGTGTGCTGGGGCATGTGCTGTCCAATGTAGCCAGCGCTCTGGAGGTCGGCTGTGACTGGGGATACTGGGCTAGGCGGTCTCTGGATCAGGTAAGGAGGAGCAAGGGACAGAGAGAACGAGCTGCTACTGGCCTACATCCGAGGTCCTTGTGGATGGCGAGTACTGCCATGAGCCACATGACCAATCAGGCAGGGTTGGGTCACGGTGGGATCTCTGTGTGTGCTGAGGACACAGGAGGTCGACCTGCAGTACAGTTGGGCTTGAACTGATTTCCTGGCTGCAGAAGAAAATCCCATGGTCACGGCACATATGATAGTGCAGGTTCTCAAATACACTCGCTCGTGAGTGCTGCATTCCAGTCAGTTCTTGTGTGTAATTGCAACATGCAGCGACCTGGATCACGGAGATGGGGGTGGGGGTGTCTTCCACCATCAGGCTTTTGCTAAGCACATGTTTGAATAAAAATTAGATGTCTAAACAATGACTTTTATTTCTGAGAATAAATCTTTCACATTTCAATGCTATTAATTAATCTTTATTAAATGGAGAATCTAAGTAGATGCCTGGCACTGAGTCACAATACGTAGTGGTGCCTTGAATCTAGAATCACTTGGTTAATGTTCATTGACTGATTACCTTGGATTTCTGCTAAGGAAATATTGAAAAACGAGATGTAGAAAACCAATGGAAATGAATCTGGGAAAAATTTTAGTGTTTAGTATATAATAAAACCTGATGTGATGCATATAGCTCATTTCAAAATAATGACATATTTGCCCCTCCAAATTGCTAACGTATTTTTTAAATTATTATTTTATTATTATAATTTTTAAAAACCGAGGTCTCACTCTTTCCCAGGCTGGTCTCCAATTCCTGGGCCCAAGTGATCCTCCTGCCTTAGCCTCCTGAGCAGCTGGGACTATAGGCATGTGTTATTGTGCCCAGTTTAAGTATTTTAAATTCATGGGTTCATTGCACAATCTTAAGAGCACTTGACTTGAGTTTTTAAGGTCCTAAGAAGTTTTGTAAATAATAATTTCGAGCTCAGTGAGAAGCAGCTTCGTATAAGTGGAAAGGGCAGTGCCATTCATAAGAGGAAATGGCTGAACTAGCTAGAGCTAACACCCTGCAGTGCAGATACATGATGCTCAGCCTGGGCTGTGTATCAGAATCCCCTGCGGGGCATCTGGAGATAGAGAGAAGCTCAGGCTGCATGCCAGAGACTCAGATTCAGGAGGCTTCAGGTCCAGTCAGAGCCAGTGTCACTCTTATGTCTGAAGGTGATTTCACACTGAGTACCTTTTTTTTTTCTTTGAGACAGAGTCTCACTCTCACCAGACTGTAGTGCAATGGTGTGATCTCGGCTCACTGCAACCTCTGCCTCCCAGGTTCAAGCAATTCTCCTGCCTCAGCCTCTCAAGTAGCTGGGACTACAGAGGTGTGCCACCATGCCCAGCTAATTTTTGTATTTTTAGTAGAGACGAGGTTTCACCATGCTGGCCAGGATGGTCATGATCTGTTGACCTCATGATCCACCCGCCTGGGCCTCCCCAAGTGTTGGGATTACAGGCATGAGTACCTTTCATTTAATCATTTGTGTGTGGAACCCAGCCTTTTGCTACGTTGCTGTGACGTCCAGCTATCTATTACTATCGTTGTCCTTTGATCTGCACTATAGAAAATCACATGCTTTTGCCAAAATCTCTCCTCCAGCTCAGGTCTCCAAGTATAGGACAACTGTCTCAAGACCAACATTCTGGGGTGTCAAAACCAGAAAATGGTTTCATTGATAAAGTAAGTAGGAAACAAGAGAAAACAGGAAGTTAAATGAGGAGTATATTGATTCATCTAATGGGGTGGGTTGTTGATATGGTTTGGCTGGGTCCCCACCCAAATCTCATCTTGAACTGTAGCCCCCATAATTCCCATGTGTCGGAGGGACCCAGTGGAAGGTAATTGAATCATGGGGGCAGGTCTTTCTCCTCCTGTTCTCACAACAGTGACTAAGTGTCATGAGATCTGATCATTGTAAAAAGAGGAGTTCCCCTGCATTTAAAAAGAGGAGTTCCTCTTTTTGCCTGCTGGCATCCACGTTAAGATGTGACTTGCTCCTTCTTGCCTTCCACTGTGATTGTCAAGCCTTCCCAGCCATGTGGAACTGTAAGTCCAACAAACCTTCCTTTTGTAAATTGCCCAGTCTCAGGTACGTCTTTATCAGCAGTGTGAAATGGACGAATACAGTAAATTGGTACTGGTAGAGTGGGGTGCTGCTGGAAAGATAACTGAAAATGTGGAGGTGACTTTGGAACTGGGTAACAGGTAGACGTTGGAACAGTTTGGAGGGCTCAGAAGACAGGAAAATGTGGGAAAGTTTGGAACTTCCTAGAGATTTGTTGAATGTTTTTGCCCAGAATGATGACAGTGATATGGACAACCAGGTCCAGGCTGAGGTGGTCTCAGATGCAAATGAGAAACTTGTGAGAACCACAGCAAAGGTAACTCGTGGTATATTCTAAAAAAGAGAGTGGTGAGATTTCGCCCCTGCCCTAGATATCTGTGGAACTTTGAACTTAAGAGAGATGATTTAAGGTATCTGGTGGAAGAAATTTCTAAGCAGCAAAGCATTCAAAAGTTGACTTGGGTGCTTTAAAAGCATTCAGTTTTATAAGGGAAGCAGAGCATAAAAGTTTGGAAAATTTGCAAAAATGTGATAGAAAATAAAATCCCATTTTCTGAGGAGAAATTCAAGCCAGCTGCATAAATTTGCATATGTCATGAGGAGCCGAATGTTAATCCCCAAGACAATGGGGAACATGTCTCCAGGTCATGTCAGAGGTCTTCACAGCAGCCTGTCTCGCCACAGGCATGGAAACCTAGGAGGAAAAAGTGATTTCCTGGACTGGGCCCAGGGTCCTCATGCTGTGGGCAGCCTAGAGACTCGGTGACCTGCATCCCAGCCTTTCCACCGTGGCTGAAAGGAGACAATGGAGAGCTGAGGCCATGGATTCAGAGGGTGCAAACCCCAAGCCTTGGCAGCTGCCATGTGGTGTTGAGCTTGTGAGTGCACAGAAGTCAAAAACTGAGGTTTGGGAACCTCTGTCTAGATTTCAGAAGATGTATGGAAATGCCTGGATGCCCAGATGGAAATTTGCTATAGGGACAGGGTCCTCATGGAGAATCTCTGCTAGGGCAGTGTAGAAGGGAAATGTGGGTTGGGAGCCCCCATACAGAGTTGCTACTGGGGCACTGCCTAGTGGAGCTGTGAGAAGAGGGCCACCATCCTCCAGACCCCAGAATGGTAGATCCACTGACAGCTTGCACCGTGAACCTGGAAAAGCCACAGACACTCAACACCAGCCTGTGAGGACAGCTGAGAGGGAGGCTACACCCAGCAATCCTGCAAAGCTACAGGGGCAGAGTTGCCCAAGTCTATGGAAACCTACCTCTCACATCAGCATGACCTGGATATGAGACATGGAATTAAAGGAGGTCATTTGGGAGCATTAAGATTTGCCTGTCCCACTGGATTTCAGATTTGCATGGGCCCTGTAGCCCCTTTGTTTTGGCCAGTATCTCCCATTTGGAATGGCTGTATTTGCCCAATACCTCTACCCCATTGTATCTAGGAAGTAACTAGCTTGCTTTCGATTTTACAGGCTCATAGGCAGAAGGAACTTGCTTTGTCTCAGATAAGACTTTGGACTGCGGACTTATAAGTTAATGCTGAAATGAGTTAAGACTTTGGGGGACTGCTGCGAAGGCATGACTGGTTTTGAAATGTGAGAATATGAGATTTGAGAGGGGTCAGGCATGGAACGATATAGGTTGGCTGTGTCCGCACCCAAGTCTCATCTTGAATTGCAACTCCCACAATTCCCATGTATCATGGGAGGAACCTAGTGGGAGGTAATTGAATCACAGGGGCAGGTCTTTCTCATGCTGCTCTCACAATAGTGAAAAAGTCTCACGAGATCTGATCATTTTAAAAGGAGGAGTCCCCCAGCACGAACTCTCTTTTTGGCTGCTGTCATCCACCTAAGATGTGACTTGCTCCTCCTTGCCTTCCACCATGATTGTGAGGCCTTCCCAGCCATGTGGAACTGTAAGTCCAATAAACCTCTTTCTTTTGTAAATTGCCCAGTCTCAGGCATGTCTTTATCAGTAGTGTGAAAACGAACTAATACAGTCTTGTAGATCATCCGTACTACAGAGCTGGGTTTAGCTATGAGCAGACAAACATGATTCTTGGAAATTTGAAGGCAGAATCACCATGATTTCCCATTTCATGCCTGTCACAGAAATTTCTGAAAATAGCTTGGGACAAAAATCATGTTGTTTATAAAAAAAACTCCTGCGGCATACAGAGCTACATATAAGATTGAAAAATCATTCACCCACTGCCAACTAAGATTCAAATGAATAAAAAAAATTCAATTTATAAGAAAAAGTATCACAGACACTCTTTTTGAAATATGTGTGTATATATAGATATACCCATACACATGAATATATATATATATATATATATATATATATATATTCACACCATATTTATATGTGAAATTGTAATTTTGTTGAGCCTCCCTAAGATTTGAAGAAGGAAGAAGTAAAACATTTTTTTTCTGCAAAATAAGGAGAGCTTGACTACAAGATGTCTAATGGTCCTCTATCAATTAGATTTATATCTTCTGGAAGCATTTGCCTCCCTGCAGGCTATTCTCACTTCTAAATGTTTGACAGAGTCTCCTGCCAAGCCATGCACACAGCTGAAAAATGGAAGATAAGTTCACAACCACAGCATTTGCAGGATGGCTCAAGGGGAGGTAGCTAGCCTCACTGCATTTATAAAGGTACTAGCAAAGAAGCATTTCCATTAATTTTCATTATAATATAGTCCATAGATAAATAACTTGGCACTGCACATATGGGTCCCTAAAACAGTTTCATCCTCATGGAAAACTGATCAAGACAGAATGACTAGGTATGTGGTCCTATGCACAGGGATTCATCAAGTCCCAGAAGCCATATCATAAAGGATGACTACACACACACACAAATTACTTGACAGATGAAAATTTCAGGAGTAAAATGTGACCATCCGGAATAACGAGCTTAAAGAAACAAAAGTAAGACAAATGATACCCAACACAAGGGTCTAGACTAGTGGATGGAAATTCAGACTTCTCATCAGTCTCAACTGATTGGCCCTCTCCCCACGTCCCATATTTTTTCCTGGGGTGGATAAACAGTCAAGATGCCTCAATAGTAGTGGCATGAACAAATCTGTTTCAGTTTTGCACTTAAACAAGTAAGAGGAACTTAAAACGACTTCACATGATGACCTGCAGTCAACCTAAAATAATCTGAACATGTGTAGTCATATAATTTTCAGTAGCATCCACACAAAGAAACAACATTACCTCTTGCCTTCTTTACTCCAAAGTAAAAATGAAGACAATCATGTAAGAAACCTCTCTTTGGTTAATGAGCCAAGAAATGCTTATCTACCTGTGGATAGACATTTTATTTTAAGATGAGACTTCCTGTAGATGTTTCTGTACTTAGAAAATTAACATAATTGGACCAGGACTTTAACTACCTTTTTTTTTTTTTTTTTAATATCTCAGTCCTGAGCTTAAATGAATATTGTGGGCTTTCTACTAGGCATCTCCCCTTCCGTGTCTCAGACATTTCAAACTTTCAGTCTAAAATCAAAGTTGGGATCTACCATGCCCTCCCCTCCTCTGTCTTTTCCCCACTTACAGCCTTGTGTATGTCATCCAGCAGCACACCCTGCTGTTTCCACCTTCAAAATACCTTTTCCAGCACTGTGCTACAGCTCTGGTCTTGGACAGCATGATCTCCTTCTCAGACTCCAGAATTCAAGCCCTCACTGGTCTTTCATCTTGTCTACTGTCTACTGTCCAACCAGCAGCCAGAGAGGACTTTTAGTAATATACATCTGACCATGCTTTCATGAGCTGAAACTCAAAGAAAAATCCAAATTCCTTATCCAGGCTGAAAGGCATCCCACACTCATCATCAACCTCTCTGACCTTTCCCTGCCTCATTTACCAGCTATGACAAAACATTGACCTTGCCCCTGTTTTTGCCACCTGCCAACCTCTCTCCTGCCCCGGAGGGGGGGGGTTTTGCTCTTGCTGCTCCCTCACCCAGATGGTGTGAGGTCTGGCTCCTGTCCACCTCTTACGATTTAGCTCTTCACAGACTTCTTTCCTGACCATGCCATTCAACATTCCCTTCCCCTTGTCACTCTCTGAGCCCTGACCCTATCTGAAGTGTGGAAAGT
>PVKP010005806.1:63785-87019 GCA_004027715.1 Plecturocebus donacophilus
AGAACTGGGATTACAAGTGTGAGCCATTGCATCAGGCCTGTTTGCTTATTTTTGAGACTGTTTTCACCACTAGGCTGTAAGCTCCACAAAGCCGAAACTTTAATGTACTGTGATTGGTACATAGCAGGCACTCAATAAATATTGTCAAATGAAGGAACTAGGAAATAAATTAATTCCACACTTAGAAGTTGGTATACAAGGATAAAATTATACTAAACCCTTGAAATATTCTTCTAGGTATCACCGTATCTTGACAACTGTATTAAACAACCCTATGAGACTTTCATGGTATGAAAACCGAAGTGTGGCACTTGCAGTTTGAAAGCTGGACTTCTTTATATTTAATTAGTCTCCGGGAATTTTTAAATACCGTACTCATTGTCCCAATAATGATACTCTATATGAAGATAAGAAACTATGATCTAGCATAAAATTCATACTGTAGTCTTAATTAGCTTCAAATGCAATCCTTAAATCTTGCCTGGTGCCTCATACCACACAGTTGGCTGCTTTCTCTTTGTGTAGGCTCCCTCTGGGGAACTGCGGCTCAAAAATGACATTTGTGGAAATGACTTGGGAAAGCTAGAGCTAATTCATCAGAGAAGCACATTTTTCTCATGTTAACCCTTGACTACATGGGAACAACGCCAAGGTCATAACTATAGTTCCATGGGGGCAGGCTACCCGGGGGCAGACTCCAAAAGGAGCCCTGTGTGCCCTGGGGGCCACATGAAGGCTTGCCAAGGGGATGCAGGGTTTGGGGTTTTAAGGGAATCCATTTCCAGATTCTCAACTTACTGAGGCACTCAGAACAAAACTGATCTGCCTGGAAAACGTGCTTGCATGTTCTTTCACAGCTTCCCTTCTCTTTACAAAACCAGGTCAATTTTCTCCCTGCTGCAGACTGGCAAACATTCTCTGAGATGAAGCCAAGGGTATTTGCTCAACGCCAGTGTCTGGGTTGAGAAGGAACAACCATTATGATGGACAGTTCATCCTTTTCCTCAGCGAGGCAGTTTCTAGTTCTTTACCTTCAACAAAATTGAAGGAAGACTGAATGAAGTTGACAGTTAACAGATCATTAAAAATAACTTCTGATGATGGATCCCAGTGAGATTTTTAAAAATCAATACATAAGGAGTTCACAGAATCAGGTAGTATTACTATCAGGAAAGACCTATTCTCTTCACCTGATACAGATAAGTAATGTTTTTCAGTATTTAAATCTATAAAAACAAAAAAAGAATAAAATGAGACTGAATCTTGTTCAATCAAGCAATAAGTAATATTATTTTTGAATATATGAATTGATTGGGGAAAAAAGCCTCATCCATCTGGTGAATGCATTTCCAATACAATTTTATGTTTTCTATTGAATAATTTTAATCAAGATAAATGACATTATTTTTGTCAATTTTATTCTGTTAATAAGTATAGTAACGATCTATAAGAAAGTTTTAATTTAAAGCCCAATGCCATAAGAAATATCTAAAATATATCTTAACTTGTATATGCTTTGTTGGCTAAGAGAATGAGCAATGAGAGACTTTAAAGCATAAAATACATTAATCAGGGTCAAATTTTCAGGAGATGCAAAAGCTTCTATGTTTAAGGTGCCAAAGGAAGGATGTAAAGTTTCTAATATTGATAAGGAATCTGCTCACATATTGTTGAAGAGGCTGATGCTGGGTACTAATCCACTCTGTATCCAGATTTTAAGAGACATATTTAAAAGAGGGATGTGTCAGTTTTATTTTTTAAATGCCACCCAGGAAACTAAACTATATTCTTGGCAACAATTTAAATCTAAAAATGTGAGGGGGTGGGGGCTGGGGGCATAGCTTTCTAAAAGTCTTCTAGAGAGTTAACAAGGAAAAATAAATTACATATCCCTACTCTTAAACATTCTGTTAATGATTTGCAATCATTGATTCTATCAATAAACTGACATAAGCATCCTCCAGCCTGTGTGTGGTCAGGCCACAGTGGGTAGGCACCAGGATCCTCTGGAAGAAGAGGTCACCTTGTCTCAAGGAGATTGCCAGGGTGGGTCAGCCAGACCCAGAAGATGCCAGCAACAGGATAAGATGACTTCAGAATTTCAGGGAACTTGGGGGTGGGGAGGGTTGGAAGAAATGTAACCTTCTTCGGCATTTCAGAAACGCCTAAGAGTACTTCAGAAGCATTTCCTAAGAAATGAAAGGGAACACACCTGGCCTTCACCCTGGGAACACACCTTGCCTTCACCCTGGGAACACACCTTGCCTTCACCCTGGGAACACACCTTGCCTTCACCCTGGAAACACATCTTGCCTTCACCTTGAGAACACATCTTGCCTTCACCTTAGGAAGGTCAAGGTGAAGGCAAAGTGTGTTCCCTTCCATTTCTTTCCATTTCTTTTCTCCAAGTAAAGATACACACTTGTTTCAGCCAAGCTGTGGGGCTATTTTCATGCATGTATTCGAGCTCCGTCTTTTCTGTGTTTAAATTAAGGAATCTCACATGCCTCGGAATTTAGAAAGAAAACGAGGCAGAGACTAGCATCTACTCACTGGATAACTGAGCAGAGACTAGATAACAATCACACAGACTGTGAAAAGCCCTGAATCTGGAGACTATGACGACATCAAACAGGCTGATTCCCACCATCCGGGAGGGAGAACAGGGCTCAGAGTGGAAGGGTGAGAAGAGAGGAGTCCGCAGAAGATGTGCCTTTGAGATAAAGAACATGCCATGTGCTCCCTCCCCTCCTTCTCTAGTAACTGTCCCCACTCTTCACATGCAGTAAGGGACACTTGGGATTGCTCATCTGTTCTCCAGAAGGCAAGGCCAGAGGTGGCCTACAGCTGTTTGAAGCTCCTATCCAACACTTGGGTCTACCAGCCCGGCCAGCTCTACCATCTAAACTCATCCCCTTCTCTCTTACCAAAGCTAAATGGAGATATAGTTATTTTTCCTAAAAGTTTGTCAGAATGCTTAAAGGAAAGTCACAAAAGAATCAAACTGATAGGAAAGTCTGCCCACATGTCAATCACACTGTGACTATCTAGACTGATTGCTAGTCTAGTTAGACTAACTGGGATTTCAGGCAGTGGTGATTTGTTTTTGCTGTACCCAGTTCAAGCTGGTTGCTCAGCTTCCTTTAAGTACCTCTAGGAGTTGGTAGGTTATAGATTAACTAGTTGGGGGTTGGTTGTGGTTGTTCTTGCTACTGCTAGATATTGTCTAGTCTGCAGTTTTCCTGCACTTCCCTAGTACTGCTCCGGGAAGAATCATTCTTATTCCAAACACTTCTACATCTTCCACTCCATCTCTGCCATGAGTTCACGAGGGGCGAAGGTGGTCTTTGGGGACAACTGAGAAGCTAAAAGGCAGGTTTGCTAGAAGTCCTGTCTTAAGCCAAGCTTAGAGGAGGATATAACCTGATTCAGTCACTTGGGCCTTTCCCACGGGTGCCTGGTAACTGTGGATGCAGTCCTGAGTACACATATGAGGCCACCCCCCTATTTAAGATGGTTCTTTTGCAAATAGTAGTTAGTTACAGAATGCTCAGTATTGTCTGTTGCTCATGGAACTTGACTGCTTGATCCAGTAGCACAGTCACACACATGCATATAATTTAGAATATTTATACTGAGGAGCCCTGATACTTTGCCATTCAAATTCTTTTAGCAAGTGTTAGTCCTTTGCCTAACAGAAAGAAGGTCACTGCATAATTCCTCTATTGTCCCCTATGAAGATGCTTTAGAAAAAAATACTCTTCTTTTCTTCATTCAACAAATATCCTTGCCAATATTCATTGCCCAGTCTATCTCTTTTTATTTCTTACCTCTTTCCTCTGAGGACTAACAGCTGATATTTATCTTGCCCAAATTCCTTTTTAAGGGGTCTGGGGAGTCATGCCCTATAAACCATAAATTCTCATCAGATAGGTTTTATTTAACCCTATATATCATGAATTACTTTCCAATTTGACTCTGGCATAACATTATGTGACAAAGAAAGTCAAAAGATTTTACCCCAAAACATGTTTCTTTGCCATATTTTGAAATGGCCCTGCAGAGCTGTCCTTTGTGGGGGAAAATGTGCATCTGGAAAGAATCTCTACTAACATAGCTAGACCTTTTTATTGCAGCCCCTCCCAATCTTGAAGAGATTAAGTAAGAGTCCAGCACCTTTTAAAGGTCTGAACAGGAAACATTTGTATCTATCGTCTCCAAGGGCAGCCACTAAAAGACTTCAAAAGAACCTTGGTCTCCACAATCTTTTATCTTAACCTGAACATTTTCTATCTATTGATCCCAGGTCTTTAGACAAACTCAACCGTCAACCAGAAAATATTTAAATTTACCTATAGCCCCCCTCACTCCCTCCCACCCCTACGCCTGCGCCTCCTCCACCCCACCACACTTTGAGTTGTCTCATCTTTCTGAACCAAACCAACGTATTTGAGTGATGTCTCATGCCTCTCTAAAATGTATAAAACCAAGTGCACCCTGACCACCTTGGGCACATATTCTGAAGACCTCCTGAAGACCTCCTGAGAGCTGTGTCATGGGCCATTGTCATGCATATTTGGCTCAGAATAAATCTCTTCGAATATGCTACAGAGTGTGACTCTTTTCGTTGACCCCTCCCAGACCAACAGTGAGACTCAGAATGAAATGCAATTGCAATAGTGTTCTGTCAGTTACAGAAAGTTTGCTAATGCCAGGATGTGGTCTTAGGCCAATTTAGGAATATTCAAGGCAGACCACCGAATTATTCCTTGGGTCTTCTGCTGTCTATATTTACTTAGTTCGGCAGATGAATAATCTGACCAAAAAGCAAGGCCAAAGGTTTGATCTTCAAGGGGACTGATGAGCTTCTTCCGCAGCCTGTACACCAACCCCAGAGTCATTCTGCACACAACCCAGCTGTCAGTCAGGGCCTGGGGAAGGGACGAGGGAGGAGCTTATGTAAAATTCCATTACCATGATTCAAAAGCAATTCAAAGCATGCACTGCCTCACATCCCCTCTGTATATCTAAAAGAACACATTTTTAAAGGCATCCACGAATTGGTTTAAGGTAGAGAAGACTATAAGCAGAGAATAGTGTTTAAGAAGTGATATGTAGCTTTAACTCAAGAAAAGTAGCTCACCAAAACGTAGTTGTAATACTCCAGCACTTCTGGAGAATGGTCAAGGCAGGGTTATAGCTCAAAGTATTAACATATATATTTTCTGTTTATTTTTCTCCTCCTTTGCTTGCTCACTGAAATGCAGAAGGAATTCTTTCCTTACTTAACCCACACCTAAACAGAGACATAGCTTCAAAGAAACCATGGGCCGAAGTCCCAGAGGTAATATCTGGATGCTGCTTGAAGGATCAGGTTTTCAGGTCCCAGAGGTGAGGCTGGAGCTGGGAAAAGGGGGTGTGGGAAAGGCAGCGCCTCCAACCCTGTGGTCTAACCAGCTTGGTCACATGTAGGCATCCTGAATGGTGAGGAACTTAGACACCTTGAGTGGGGAAGGAAACCCTGTCCCCATCAAAGAGTTGAGATAGTCCCTGGAGCCTTCCCAGACACCTATACAATTGTCTGTGTTATATTTGCCTTTGAATGTTTTCAACAAGCTTTTCAAACCCATCCTCTTGATTAAATTGGTCTTTGAACTTAAGGGGCTTTATTAAGTGGAAGGTAAAGTTAGAGTCCTTTGCTGAACTGAAGAGGCTCACGATATCTTCATTGAAGTGTGTGTTGTAAAAGATTAAATTATAACAATGCCCACTTGATATTTCCACTCTCTCTACATACAGTATTTGTAACAATTGAAGCTGTGTTTTGACTCTAGGGATCAATGACATTAGTGGCAATGTTGGCTGAAGTTGGCTATTCCATTAGAAGAAACTATCCATTACATAAATAATATAAAGAGGAAGTTTGGGTCAGCAATTTCTGAAACAAATTTTTTGTCTTTTCTAATCAGAGAAATGGAATATCTCAGAGGAAAACAACCCTTTAAATACATGTTTAAAACCCCTGAAGTTTAAACTTTAATAATTATAAAATATTTCAAAATCAGAAGAGGACAGTTTTTCAAAAGATTAGCAGGCAATTTTTATTCATGATGGGTCTTACAGACTCAAATCAGTAGTTCTCAAGCTTGGCTATACTTCAACATCCCTCAAGGAGCCTTAAAACAAATACTCATATCTAGGCGTCTCTGGGTCAGGCTCAGGTGATTCCAACTTGCCTCCAAGTTTAAGAATAGTGTTTTTAAAAGGGACTTTTTGTCCGCTTTGGTTTGCTTAGTAAAAATAAAGCATGCAATTCTATTTTTATGTGTTTCTTGGTGGTGGTGATGTATTCAAGTTAAGGAAGGAGAGTGAGGGTAAGTAGGTCTCAGCTGGAAAAGGTGCTCTGGTATAGGTTATAATGGCAAATTGATTTAAATTACTTAGGAAATCTATGTATGATGATAAAAATTTGATGTATAAAACCACAATATTATGACTTCAACTTAATAATATGCATTCCAACTTAATAAGAATCTGCTAGATGACAGAACAGATGCATTCGAGGGGTACGGTAGCAAAGAAGGAAGACCCTGTCCATGTTCCCACAGAGCTCCTATTCTAGCAGAACAGTAACTTTGCAATGTGTATCTTCATCACAACACTAACACAATGCTAGGCATATCAAGGCTTTCAAAAAAAGTACAAAAAGTAGAAGTAAAAATAGAAAAAGGTCTTGTTTTTGCTCCTAAAGAATGACCAGGTTAGATGAGGAGATGACACTATTCTACTTGAGTCATCATGAACTTCTATGAGTGTTGTACACAGCATTCCTTAAGTGCCAGACTTGGGGGGAATACAGATTAACACAAACATGTACAAGTAGGGCAAAAATAAATAAATCTAGAATACTCACAGAAGCTTGTAAAAAGGGTAGGGCCCGAATCTGTCTTGGAAGATGGGTTAGGAGTAGATAGGAAAGGAGGTGAAAGAGCCATCAGGGTGGCTTGGGAAATGGCTGCAGTAAGCCATCTGGGTGAGTTAAAATGATAATACTATCAGTAGGGAGAGTGGAGAGAGTGTCCAATTGCAAAGGAGGCTGTGAACTCAGAAATGGTACATATTGAGGATGGATAGAGACAGTGGACGTCAAATTATACAAGACCTGAAAAATATAGGTAGTGTGATGATCCAAAAAGCTGGCAGCTGAGCTTTGTGGCTGAGCTTCACAGCAGAGAGGAAAAAAAAATGAGAGAGAGAGAGAGAGACAGACAGGGAGGGAGAGAGAGAGACAGAAAGAGAGAGAGAGAGAGATCTCTCTCTGGCTCAGAAAACTGATAGATAATTGGATTATAGTATATAGAGTATAGAGAAATCTTTGGAATCTACAGGTGCTCAACTTCCAAGCCTAATTGTAGATTAAATAATGATCATGCTCTTGAAACATTTGAACTCAGGTAAATCAAATTTAACTAAAGCTGTGACTGGGCTGAATTTAACTAAAGCCCAGATATAGTTAAAGCATGCATTAGATTGACTCAGCCCTCTACCGTAGCAGCCCCATAGAGAAAACAAGGTGCTCTTTTTTAGGAGGAAGGAATTACCAACTTCAGCCTATTCAAATCTTTCAACATATAATGCCTGACATACAATAACAAATCACAAGACTTGCAAAGAAGTAAGATAATATAACCAAAAATTAAAAGAAAATAAAGTTATCCTAGGTAAATCCACAATAATATAGATGTTAAAATATGTAGACAAGGACTTTATCTGTGATATATTTGTTAAATTATCTAGTGAGAAAAAGGATAACATGCATGAAAAAATTGGTTAAATTCAGCAGAGAAATGGAAACTATAAGAATGACCAAACTGAAATTCTAGAATTGGAAAACACAATATCAGACAGGAAGGATTTATATAATGGCCTTTATAGAAGATTGAAAATAACACCTGGAAGGACCAGTGAATTTAAAGATAGATCACTAGAAATTATCAAAATGAAAGCACAAAGTGAAAAAGAATAAAAAAAAATCTTGACTAAGGATCTACGACCTGCAGGACAATATCATGTAGTGTAATATACATGTAATTGAATTCCCAGAAAGACAGGAAAGTAAGATGGGGGTAGAGGAAATATGAGAATAAATAATGGCCAAGCATCTTAAAAGCAGGTAGTATAAAAACACATATTCAGAGAACAACAGTAATAGCTGACTTCTCATCAAAAGCCATGGAAACCATAAGACAATAGAATAATATATTTGAAGTGCTAAAAGAAAAAACTTCTTCTCAGAATTCTCCTAAGTAGAGATATCTTTTGCGGATGGAGGCAACTAAGACATCTTCAAAATGACGCAAAGCTGAGAGAATTTATCTTCAGCAGACCTGCACTATAAAAAGTGCTAAAGGAGTTTCTTTAGGCAGAAGGGAAATTATACCAGATTTATACAAGTTTATCCTGGATTGGCAGGAAGAAATGAAGGGGACCTGAAATAAAATGGAGGAGAGGTCTTAGATGTATATGGAGAGGGAAGAGGAGAAGTGCACAGGAGAGGGGAAGGAAGAGGAGGGGAGGGGAGGGAAGAGGAGAAGGGGAGAGGATAAAAAGACCCAAGGCACAGCAGTGACATAAAGTGAAGAAGAAAAAGCCAAGAGGGGAGAACAATGGAGAAGGAGAGGAGTAGGAAGAACACTACGAAGGTTTCATCTTAGGAACCAAGATACATGAATATGCCAAATGCTGCTGGAAGGTTTGAGCAAGCTTAGAAGTGAGACATGCCTACTGCGCTAAGAAGCACAAAGGCTCTTGGGGGCCTCAGTAAAAATTTTTATTAAGAAAAAAGTCAGGGTTGGGCATGGTGGCTCATGCCTGTAATCCCAGCACTTTGCAAGGTTGAGGCGTGCAGATAGCTTAAGGACAGGAGTTCAAGACCAGTCTGGCCAACATGGCAAAACCTTGTCTCTACTAAGAATACAAAAATTAACCGGGCATAGTGGCATGTGCACCTGTAATTCCAGATACCCAGGTGGCTGAGGCATGAGCATCACTGGAACACTGGAGGCTGAGGTTGTAGTGAGCTGAGATTGCACCACTGCACTCCTACATGACAGAGCCTGGGTGAGAGCAAGACCCTATCTCAAAATTTTTTTAAAAAATGAGGTAGCAGAGTTCATTTTGTGTCACTCACCTCAGAAAACACTGACTGGTCCTCAACTGGAGTACCTTGCAAAGGTGAGAGTGGCAACGGTGCTGTCGGGGGGTGGGCATGGGGAAGTGCAGGTAAGAAGGGATAGAGGGCAGGAACCCACGTAGGGCACCACGTGTGTGTCCTGGGCTTGCCATGCTAGGGGCTGAAACTGAAAAGTAAAATGCAGAGGGGTAGTAAAGAGAACTCAAGAAACTCCCTGGCGAAGTGTCAATAAGATAGCACACTTAGTTTACTCACTTGGGATACAGAAATGGAAGAAAAGAAAATAATGAAAGTTTCTGTGCATTTCTATCACTGGGAAAAGAGCACCAAGTAAAAACTGGGGTTTCTGTTTGGATCTGAGGAAGAAAGGAAATGATGACCTGACAATTAAACCTACTGGGTTTCTAATACTTTAAGGGTAATAAAGTCACTTGTAAGACGGGCCTGACTCACACAGACACTAGGGGTATCAGTCTGTGGAGCTAATAGCCAATTAAAATTTAATACCACCAGTTTCCATATCATGACTATCACTTTTTCTGATGAATAAATTAAATCGTTCAAGTGTCAAGGTGAGGACCACAGGGATATGTATCTTTCGATCTCTCTTGCACACTGAATAACCTCTAATGTTAATGTTGCAATATGAGTGACTCTTAATTAAAAGTAACACACTGTACATTAACATATATGTGCATCAGCCCAGGCTATACTGGCTTAAGTTCAGTTGCTTATAAAAAATGGTAAGAAAGATACACTTTGGGGCTGGATGCAGTGGCTCACGCCTGTAATCCCAGCACTTTGGGAGGCTGAGGAGGGCGGATCACGAGGTCAGGAGATCAAGACCATCCTGGCCAACATGGTGAAACCCTGTCTCTACTAAAATACAAAAAATTAGCTGGGCATGGTGGTGCGCACCTGTAGTTCCAGCTACTCGGGAGGCTGAGGCAGAAGAATCGCTTGAACCTGGGAGGTGGAGATTGCAGCGAGCTGAGATTGCACCACTGCACACCAGCCTGGGCGACAGAGCAAGACTGTCTCAAAAAAAAAGAAAAGAAAAAGAAAAAAATGATATACTTTGGGAAATAAGTCACTCTATGCTTCAAATCCATTCATTTTACCTGACATTGCTTAAATATATTATCATACAAGAAACTGAATAGGAAAATTTTGATTTAAATTTAAAAAACCAAGCTTCTTAAACGAACAGTACGTTGTTATGAATTTTCTGGTAATGAGAGAAAAAATGTCTTAATTTCAACTAATTTTCTTGGATCAACTTTCAGGACATTTTCACGAGGAGCTGTTGGGAGTTGCTTGATTCTCTCAATGTCCTTTTGACTGGAGTCTGGCAGGATGAGCAACATGAGCTTTTTTCTTTTCAAGGCATTCGGTTTAGGAGCAAAATCTGCTTGCCGCTTGTGCCAGGTCAGAGACCAGCACCCTCGGCCAGTCTCAGGCTGCCCAGACACCGGCGGGGCTGCATCTCCAGGCTTCTGTCTCCTTCCTGGTTCCCTGGTCTATGCCCGCTAGGCTGGCTTCCCCTCCCCGCTGTCTGCCTCCTTTTCTTCTAACTGCCTTATGTGATCCCCAGGGCAGAACCAACAGCCCATCTGACTGATGGACCAGCCTGAAGCCTTCCTTTTAGCTGAAACTCAATTCCTGGTCCGTAGTTCCTTGAGATCCAGTATGCCAGTATAATAAATATAATCAAACATTAGCCAGAATGCTTTAAAGAGAGTTACTCTTTAAACTTTTAAACTCTTTTCTAATCCATTAATTTTTAGTATTCAAGGGTAAAAATAATAAATTTCTTTCCACTGGGTATTGAGACTTTTGTTTTTAACAAGGAGAGAAAATAGCAATCCACACAGAGAAGGGAATACAATGTAAAAACATGATCTTGCAAAAAGTCTCTTCTATTTTTATGTTAAGATTTGGTTGTGGTATTTGAGGACAGCCATTTCATTTCTTATGCATCCTCTTCTCTAAAGCTTTTCTTTGAAAACTGTTTGGCCAGGCATAAAATGAATACCCAAACAGTCCAAATAAAGTTATGTGGGCTCTCTCTCTCTTTCTCTTTCTTTGAGGTCTGTAAGCCTTTGGGCAGAGGTTCTGCATTTGAATCAGCTGGAAATTCTTCAATTTTGCCTTTTTCCCCTCATGGAATCTTTCCAAGGGACAAATCATTAATTCTTATTTAATAAAATAATTATTGGCCCTTCAATTTATTTACAACTTCCCTTTTAAAGAATTCTTATCTTCCAGACCCAGCTGCCAAAATTCTCCAACAGGTGCCCCAAGTTAATTAACAAAGAACCCATGGCGTCACCAAAAAGGGAGGCAGCATTCATGAAATTAGGTTCTGGGGTTTAAGAGATCAGTGCTGTAATGCAGGCGCCTAATCTGAAGATACAAAGTTCCAGCCAAAGTACAGAGCTTTTCTTCTGCCTAAAATTTGGCTTGAGAAATCAAGTTATTAAAACAAACCAGCATAGAGCACTCCAATACATCACCTTGTCTAAGAAATTTGGCTTCTTTTTAAAATACTAATTGAAATTGCAAGTGTTCTAATTAAAACGACAACTGCCTGGGTCCGAAGGAACATATTTTGAAAAGCAGGGAAGATATGTCTCTAAAATTTCCTCATATCTACTTAATAAAGTGAAGCTTCTATGTTTCCAACAATGAAAATAGTATGTCACCTTCCTGGGTTGCACTGGAGTTTATACAGCCTTGTATCTTCCCCTGGACAGAGATGCGACTCGTCAGGGTCAAGAGCACAAGTAAAGAAGGTGCCTGCGGTGCCGTGTGATCAGTGACCCTCAAGAGGCCTGTTCCCCAGAATGGGGCGCCCATATCCCAGAGCATTTTGTCACATGTCAGCCATTAGCATTAGATGCAAAAATAATGAAACATGTGTGTATCTATTTTAACTGATAGGAATCTAAATGTTTTGTAGAGCGCCCTGTTTTGCAGTTTTTCCAGCAGACAATGGGAGTTCAATGTGACGCTCAGGGCCCAGAGAGGATCATGACTCGGTGTGTTTCCATCCTAGCTACGGAATTTAGACAGACTTTGAGGAATGATGTCCTAAGTAGCATTTGTAACGATGTGTCATGGAAGTGGAGACATAGCTGTAGGTGTCTGTTTAGTCCCCAGCTCATGCTCTCATCATTAAGGATTTGGCCAAAAATATATCTCAAAGTTTCGACGAAGAGCAGTATTTCCAGATTTAGAATTCCCAGATTCGGTTGCGAGATGACTAAATAAAACAGAATCTTTATAAAACTTTATATGTAACATTCAGGATGGTATTGATATAAGGAAGAATTTCCCTGTTCTCCTCACCCCTCACCCCAGTTCTCCAAAGGAAAAAACGTTTCTCACTAAGATGTGGCATGCAGGAATGAGTTTTGTAATTCTATGGACATAAGTCTTTATTTTCACTCAAATAACATTTTTATGTTGTCCTTTAAATATCACCAGGAATCTTTGTCCGGAAACAGTCTTTACAATACGCAGATCATATCTTTTATTTGAATATTTAAACCAAGCAAGTAAAGGAAAGGATGGCCCTAATTCCCCCTGCACCCCTCACCTCCTTAACCTCCAGAATAAAGGAAAAGGATGATCTGAAGACCCCTGTGGGGAAAGAATAGCAGTGAATTTTGCTGCTTACAAAATAACAGACTCCCAGGCAAGACATTACCCTGATTTTGTTCCTGATTTAATTCACGTGGGAAAGCGTGAGTTGTGTACCGCTGGCTACACAGCGGGGCGCTGGGTTCCCTTCCCTTCCCTCTCTCCTGGCGGATGCCTGTGTTTGGGAAGCAGCAGATTTCCCTAGGAAATGGCCCCATCCTGACCCCAGAGAAAGTCATATGCTGTGCTGTGCTCCTTCTGAGGTTGGAATGGGGAGAGAGGGCATTGCCTGGACACTGGTAAAGGGAAAAGAAAGCCCAATGGAAAAGCAGATTATAGAACAGGAACACGTGGGGGCGTCAGTGGAAGGAAGATTCTTACACACCTTCCCCATTGTGGTGAAGCGGCCATGTGAATGGGAGCATACCGTAGGGAAACAGTCCTGCAAAGCACACAAGGATGAGGCCAAAGGGTGATGGCAGACTGGGAGAGGGCCAAGCTCACGACACAGAGGACAGGTCCTTCTCTTCAGCCTCAGGAGGGTGCAGGGAGCTAGGAGGATGCTTGCAGCATCCCGGCCCTGGCTCTCCCACCGGAAACTGTGGCAAGCCACCAGAGCCCAGGGCAGCCAGGGGAGGGGCTCTGCGAGCTCTGCCAGTACCCACGGGGCTGCGGTGGCACCGCCAACACGAACCTTTGGCAGTGACTGAATCACACACAGAAAGCATTACTATTTCCTTCCCAATCTCAAGCCTCTTCCACAGTGGCAGCAGAATGAGTTTGATTAGAGTCTAGATTGGAGAGAGCATCTAAGCTGTATTGCTTTCCTCTGTTGCGTGGACACCGTGGAAAGAGACAGACACAGACATCCCCTTTACCCCTTCCTCTCTATTTGGATTCCCCAAACCTCCTCCAGATCTGCTCTTTGAATAAATATGCTGTGTTATTTATCCACCAGTTAATTCATTCAGCAACTACATACTGAGTGCTTGTTATGAGCATAGCAAAGTGCCAGACACTGTCAGACATAAAAATAAATACATCACCTGATGCCTGCTTATTATTTCATTTGGGGAGACATATGCATACACAGAGAACATAAGAGACAATGTCAGGATAAAATCACACAACGGAAATCTAAGATAAGTGAGAAGATTTCTTATCAAATAGGTGCTGCTCACTGCAACGCTGGGTGCAGGGTGTAGCCTTTATCAGGAAAGGCCACTGCAAGGTGGGCTCTGGATGATGGTGTCAGGTTGCAAATGCATGCTCATGTATGCTGTAAGTGTTTGGTTTCTTTGAGTTTGTTTGTTGGTGGAGAGATGGGATTTGCCTAAAATAAGTATCTGCCATCTACGTCAGGAACTGTCCATGTGCTGAAATGGGTGGCATACAGCTAAACTTTCTGTTGAAGCAATACAATATCGTTTGCTCTTTTCATTGAAGCTAGTTATTACCATTCCTTTTTTAAATCTTCCGTACTCAGAAGTACAATTAACATTTTTTGAAGGTTGCAAAGAAATGTTTAGATGTGCATTAACTTCGGCTACTATTCCATGCCAGTAGGAAGAACACAAAGCTCTACCATAGCATACTTATCGCTGGTTCCCAGAGACATACACATAACTATGGAAACAGCCCAAATGGAAAGCTGAGGGAGAGGCAAAGCGTGTTACATTCTGCTAGTGCTACTGTACGATTCTCATTAGACCTTATGGGGCAGGGTGATTATTGTTCAATAGCCTATTTACAGTTTTCCCAATAATGGAGTCTAAGGAAGATGAACCATTCCTTAGTTGCAATTGTGGTAGCCTGCTTCCGCCAACCACTAACTAAAAAAATGATCTAAGAAGAATTCTATTTTAAACTGAAAATCCAGAACCAATCATGGAAAAGATCTGGATTCCTTCTGAAATCCTGAGTGTCTTCATGCATCCAGTAAATTTCTGGAGAAAACAAACTGGCTGTTAGAGTCTTCACTTATTTTTTAATTTCTTAAATTTAAATTTGGATTTTTGAGATGGAGTCTTGCTGCATCACCCAGGCTGGAGTGAAGGGGCGCGATCTCGGCTCACTGTAGCCTCCACCTCTGAGTTCAAGCCTCAGCCTCCCGAGTAGCTGGGACTACAGGTGCATGCCACCACGCCTGGCAAATTTTAACGTTTTTAGTAGAGACGAGGTTTCACCATGTTGGCCAGGCTGGTCTCAAACTCCTGACCTCAGCTGATCCACCCACCTCAGCCTCCCAAAGTGCTGGGATTATAGGCATGAGCCACTGAGCCCAGCTGATTCTTGGCTTTTTTAATAGCAAACTCTCTTCTTTAGTTAATGTTTTAATTTCCCTAGTGTTTTGCTGACTTGGAGGTCATTTTAAGATGATGACAAGGCAGGAAAAATCTAGTTCAGTCATTTTTTTCCAGCATCTTCACTGCTTTCTCTCTGGTCCCTACTGTTCTCACAGTCCTTACTATGGATCAGGCATTGTTCTAGGTACATGGATGTGCCAACAAAGAAACAAGACAGAACTCCCTGCTCTTAATAGGCTTACCTTCCAGTGGGGAAAGATGTAAAAGACACAAGAGGAATAAGTAATATGTTATGTATTAGAAGGTAATTGGGGCTGTGGAGAACTAAGCAGGGAAAGGAGCCGAGGGTAGGATTTTAATTATGGTGGTCAGAAAAGCTTCTCTGGGAAAGATGTGAGTGAGGTGAGGACTGAGCTGCATGAACACCAAGAGAAAAAGACTCCAGGCTAAGGAAGCAGCAAGTTCAAATTCCCTGAGGTGGGATCTCAGGGCATGTAATACAGAAATCACAGTGAACCAGTGGCTGCAGAAAATTTATTGATTTTGCAAGGACTAGGAGGGGTTGGAGAGCTCATAAGCAGCTTCTACATCTGCTTTGCAAAGACTTGATTTTATGCTGAGATGAGGAGGGTTTGGGGTGGAGAAGGGACATGCTATAAGGTTTCAACAGGATGACTCTGGTTGCCACTGTAACAGGAGACCATCTAGGTTGAAGGCAGCACAGGGAGACTAGGTAAGGGGGTGCTCAGAAATAAGCCAGGAGAGAGATGATGGGAGCTTTGGACTAGAAAGACAGCAATGAAGATGAAGAGGTGTTAGAGTCTGGGAAAATTCAGAAGGAAGACCAGATTTGTTGATGGATTAGGTATGAGGTGGATTGGATATGAGTCAATGAGGATGCCAAGGTGTCTGTCTTGGGTCCCTGCAAGAATAACTGGCCATTTTCTGGGGGAAGACTGTGGAAGGGTCAGGTCTGGGAGAGACCCTGGATGTGGACATGTTATATCTGAGACACTCACAACACATCCAGTGGAGAGGATGGGCAGACAGTTGGACACAGGATCTGGGGTTCATGCTGGAGATAATCTGTTTGGAGTCACCAGAATACAGATGATCTTCAATGCCATGAAACCATATGATGTCACCAAAATGCAGATGATCTTCAATGCCATGAAACCATATGATGTCACCCTAACTTTCAGTGAGAGGTGATAGAGAGGAGAAGAGGCCCAAGATGAACCTTTCGTTGTTGTTCTTCATTCAAAGTCACTGTGGCTTTCTTCCATGTATAAAGTTCTGTACAGCATCTTCTTACTAAAACCACTTGGATACAGTATTTAAAGTAAAAGAGTCAGCAAAAGTTGCATTCCTCTCTCTCACATAGAATCCAATGTTGTTTTTGTTAAATTCTGCTCTTCTCAGTCAAGAAAAAAACTTACTGATTTCATAAAGCCTGTGACTTAGATATTTTCCCTTCTACTTTTAAATGACTGGCTCCATTTCTTGTCTGGTGACATTTGATAGTAAAGGTTTAGCTGAACACGGGCAGTAGAGTGATCTAAATGTTCCTGTCTCAGAGAGAGGACTCGGTAACTGGCTTTTGAGAAAGAAGTGATGCCTAGGAGCTGGCAAACCAATCAATAGTTCACAGTTTTGTTATATTTTAATCCACCAAAAGAAATAAAACACACACAAACACACAATACCAAGTAGTTAGCATCTAGGCAGTAGACCGATTAGCTATCGATTTTTTTCTCCATTTTTTTAATAGAAGGGATAGGATTTTATTGGAAATGCCAGTGTTGTCCTGTCTGAAACAACTGTGCAAAGAAAAAAAAGAGTATATGGGAAGACTGCTTTGACTTTGGAAGCTAACGACCTACTTTAGATACACCAAATCTACAAAATCCACAAATAACATTTAAATATAAACTCCAACTAAGTATAAAGAGCAAGTAGCAAGCTTATTTCCTGCTGTATAATGTATTACAAGTATGGCAAATAATTGCATTTATTAGACATGGATTTGCAGTCTGGTCTTGCAGTGAATAAACAAATGGCTGAAGACCTGAAAACACTATGGTTTTTCTTGGAGGATATGATGGGGATTGTGAAATGGCAGGAATAAAAGTGGTTGCTTCCCAGAGCCTTTTACAGGCTCTCTGTAATCTGGATAGGGGAAAAACAACCATGTACCTATGAAAAATTTGTGTTTGAAATTTGGAGCCACATCTCATCTTCCAGTTGCCCCAGGAATGAATTTTGGGCTCTTTGCCTATTGTCACCTAATTTCTCCCAGTTCCCCAGATCACCTGCACCCTTGCCACAGGGGTGGTCCAGCTCCCTTCTGCTGCCCACTGACACCTGTTCCCTGCATTCGGGCTGCCAGATCTCATGCTGTAATGGGACTAGTGATCCTACAGAAATCTTATCTTTAACACTAGATGCCTACCAGTCAGAACAATGGACTGCGGGGACTGTGTCATCTTCTGGGAGGTCCCAGTAGATTCATCTTTCTCCAGGAGATCAATCAGTCTTGGCCTTGGCACCAACCCACCTACAGAGGGAGGCACCAGAGGTCTTTCCAACCTCGGCTCCCAGCACTCACCCTGCCAGGTACATGAGGTCCCTTGAAGGCCTGAAGCCCACTGGTCTGCTCCCAGTTCCCTCTCCAGGAGCTGTGTGCAGAGGCCAACCCTTTAACTTGGATTCTTTCCCCCCAGATCCCTCCATTTTCCTGTCGCACCCCTTTTAAGTCTCTAGTGTTACATTCCCAACCACCCTTACCTTGACCTCCCATTGAAAATCACAACCCTAAACCGGGCATCCACGTATGAAAGAATGAAACCGGACCCTGATCTCATATAATATACAAAAATCAACTAAAAATGGATTTTAAGACTTAAACATAAGCCCTAAACTATTCTAGAAGAAGACACAGGGGAATAGCTATATGACACTGTTTGGAAAATATTTTTTGGATTTGACTCCAAGAGCTCAAGCAACAAAATAAAAAACATGAAAGGGATCACATCAAATTCAAAGCTTCTGCACAGGAAAAACACAACCGGATGAAGAGACAACCTACAGACTGGGAGAAAATATTATTTGTAACCAAAAATATAATTATGGGTTAATATCAAAAATAGATAAATAATTCAAACAAATCAATAGCAAGAAAACAAATAACCTGATTAAAAAATGAGCAAAGGATATGAATAGACATTACTCAAAAGAAGAAATACAAATGGCCAGTATGAAGAAAGGTTCCATATCACTAATCACTAAAGCAATGCAAATTAAAACCACAATAAGCCATCACCTCACACCTGTCAGAACGGCTATGATCAAAAATATAAAAGATAACAAGTGTTAGTGAGGATGCAGACAGAAAGAAACCCTTGTGCATTATTAGCAGGAATGTAATTTAGCACAGCCATTACTGTACTGATTAGAAAAACAATATATAGGTTCCACAAAAAGCTAAATGCAAGATTACTGTAGATTCAATAATCACACTTCTGGGTATATATCTAGAGAATCTAAAATCAGTATGTCACAGAACTATTTATAGCTCTTATGTTCATTGGAGCATTATTCACAATAGTTGAGGTACAGAAGCAACCTAAGTGTCCATCAATAGGTAAATGAATAAATAAAATATGGCATATATACACAATGGAATACTACCGAGCAATAGAAAGGAAGGGAATCCTGTCCTTTACAAAAACATGGATGAACCTGGAGGACATTATCCTAAGTGTAATGAGCCAGTTACATATGTACACATACCACATGGTCTCACTTAAATGAACAATCTAAAACAAATGAATTTAAAGAATCATAGGCCAGGTGCCAGTGGCTCACACCTGTAATCCCAGCACTTTGGGAGGCTGAGGTGGGTGGATTACCTGAGGTCAGGAGTTTGAGACCAACCTGGCCAACATGGTAAGACCTCGCCTCTACTAAAAAAAAAATGCACAAATTAGCTGGGCATGGTGGCACATGCCTGTAGTCCCAGCTACTTGAGAGGCTGAGGCAGGAGAATTGTTTGAACCTGGGAGGCAGAGACTGCAGTAAGCAAAGTTTGCGCCACTGAACTTCAGCCTGGGAAACACAGTGAGACCATATCTCAGCAATTTGGGAGGCTGAGGTGGGTAGATAACAAGGTCAGGAGTTCAAGACCAGCCTGGCCAAGATGGTGAAACTGTCTCTATTAAAAAAAATTAGCCAGGTGTGGTGGTGGGTGCTTGTAATCACAGCTACTCGGGAGGCTGAGGCAGAGATTTGCTTGAACCCAGGAGGCAGAGGTTGTGGTGAGCTGAGATCGCACCACTGCACTCCAGCCTGGGTGACAGAGTGAGACTTTGTCCCTCCCCACCTCAAGAAATAAAAAGACTTTGTAGAAGCAGAGGGTGGAATGGTGGTTATGAGAGAATGAAAGGTAAGAGGAATAAGGAGATGTTGGTCGAACGGTGCAAAGTTTTCAGACTTAGGAGGAATAAGTTTTTTGAGATTTATTGTGTATCAAGGTGACTATAGTTAATAATAATGTATTTTATAAATTTCAAAATTGCTAAGAGTAAATTTTCAAATGTTCTCACCAAAGAAAAGATACTTATTTGAGGAGATGAATATATTAATCAGCTTGATTGAATCAGTTTACATTTTATACATTCAGGTTGAGGATCCCTTATTCAAAATGCTTAGGGCCAGAAGTGTTTCAAATTTCAGATTTGTTTTGGATTTGGGAATATCTGCACAATACATACCAGTTAAGAACACCGGTGGAACATCCCTCATCTAAAAATTCAAAATTGGAAATGCTTATTGGAGTACCATGTGGATACTCAAAAAATTTCAAATTCTGCAGCATTTCAGATTTTGGATTTTTGGAATAGGGACCCTCAATCTGTATATCACAACATCACTTTGTGGCCCATGAATGTATATAACTTTCTAGTTTACCATTAAAGAAACACAATCCTTATGCTAAGTGAAAAAGGTCAGACACAAAGGTCATATGTTCTACGATTCCATTTATACAAAATACCCAGAATAGGAAGATCCACAGACAGAGAGCAGAGTGGGGGCTGCCAGGGGCTGGAGCGGGGGGATGGAGAGTGACTGTGAATGGACACATGGTTTGCCTTTGGTGTGATGAAAATGCTTTGAAACTTGACACAGGTGACTGTACAATACTACGAAAATACTAAATGCCACTAAAATGGTAGACTTTAAAGTGGTCAATTTTATGCCACGTGATATCATCTCAATTAAAAAGAAATTTGCAACCTCACTGATCACCCTTTACTCAGCTCCATTTTGTGATCCATTTGTTTAGTTTGCTGACTGAACATCTCCTTCTCTTGAATGTAACCTCCACAAGGACAGGGCTTCCTGTCTGTTCTGCTTATTGATCGAATCTCTAGGTCCAGAACAGACCTGGTACAAAGCAGGCCATGAGTTTTGTTGAATAGACAGATGAACGTATTACCTCTTTCATGCCTTGTCAATAAAGGAGCCTCTGTATTTCTTGAATAGCAAATTAAAGAGAAATGATTTCTTAAAAGAATAGGATTATAGGGTTAGTATGGTCTTATGCAAAATAAAATAGAGAGGAGAAGAAAAGTCACGTGTATCTACCAGAATTCCTCAGTTCACCGCATGGGAAACAAACAAACAGCCTGCCAGAGATTCAGAGGACTGGGACAACGGTATCAAGTGCAGAGCACCGAGGTCCTTTTCAATTTGCAAGGATTAGAAATGTCAGCAAGCATCGCATTTTCCTCTAAATTCTAAAAGGTAAATCAGTGCACTGGATTTAAACTAGCAGGACGGCAGAAAACACGAGCCTGCTAGTAAATGCACGGTTTCTGCTTAAGCCTGTGCTGTGCATAAGGGTTCCCCCACACCTACCCCGAGAGGAAACGTTTTCCAGTAACAGCTGAGACACCGTGACTCAGCGAGAACGTACCAATGAGCTCCTTATTCCTCACGTCCAAGGCCATGTTCCGCAGCGCCGTGGCCACCGCGCACACCACGCGGTCGTTGTCTATTCGGAGCAGCTCCACGAGGATGGGCAGGCCTTTCTCTTTTCGGACGGCGGCGCGGATATAGACTGACCACTGCAAAAACAGGGACGGCGACGGGCGTTAGAGACGGAGAACACCCCCCACGCGAATGGTACATTGCGTTTTCAGACGGCTGCTTACAGGAGCCAAAAAGGTTGCGTTACCAAGACCTGGGTGTAGAATGGGATGAATATGTTAGTCGTGCATTTAAACTTCTTAACTGTATTTTTTGCCTTCAGCACAGGACCAGGATTTCAGGGTTAATCAGTGAACCGCACTAGGTTTCCTTTGTGAGTGTTTTCGGTACTTGAAGTTGAAAGTCATCTGAGTGATGCATGTATCTGATGCTTCAGATACAGAGGTTTGGGACAGGCAGATGGGGCCAGTGACATTAAGAGAAATTAAAAAAAAAAAAAAAAAACTTCTGAAAAAGTAGAAAATGAGAATGGGTTGTGTGGGAGTGATTTCTAAAAAGAGCTTTGAATTTGGACATGGGGCACAGAGGTGTTTCTGAACATGCTGTCAGTAAGTCATTGGCTGAACAATAAAGAGGACACTAGTCAGAAACAGGCAGGGTAGATAAATGTCAATACGACATTGAAAAGCAAGAGTGCACATTGGAAAATATTAAAAAAAAAAAAAACTAACGTCAAACTGTATGACGTTCAGGGCCATAATTCAATGTCTTATTTATAAAGTAGGACATGCAACTTGTTTCGGGTTGGTGGTCGTTAGCCTTAATGCAACACAGGAAATGCATCATATTAAAATGTCTTTGTAATATCTGGATGACGAAGCATTCAGATTCACTTAACAGAACGCAGGCCCAGATTTTCAGACATGTGTATGTATGATGTATACGGTCCTGTCGTGTCCTGGAGAAGAGAGTGCAATAGAAAAATCCACAAATGTAAGGGTTTCACCTGTTGCAATTTCATTTTGAGTTGAGGAAATTACATTCACGCAATGAGGTCGTGGATCCTGTGGCAGGGTCCTCCTGGGGACCAGCCCTTTCCCACCCAGTCCCCCCAGCAGGCCCCCTCCACCCCCCTTCCCCCATGGGGGCAGGCACCCCAGAGCTGGCTCTCACCTGTGGCAGGCAGGGAGCCCCCTCTGGCAGTGAACGTAGGGCATATGCCATGCCTGCCACATCCTCAGCCCAGCCCTGCATGAAATACGAGATCAAAAAAACAACTTCATCCTGTCCTACATTAGAAGTCACATGCACATAGTTTCTTATCACTATCAACTCACACTGTATGCTTTTCTCTCACCCTTGCTTTGCATCTCAAACTCTGGGAAGCCTTGAGGGGGTAGGGGAGCAAGTAGAACTCACTAAAGCATCTCTTGGCTGCAGTGAACGATTTGACAGCTCCACTCTCAGGGAGCAAAGAAGGGGATGGTCAGGAAGTGTCAGACATGACAAAACACTGAGGAGTGCAAACTGCTTCTTGGGATGTGGGAATCTGGAACTGACATCCCTTCCCAAGGAGGAAGCTCTTTCTCCTGGTGCAATGCCAACTTCCATCGATGCATTCAACAGACATGCTGAAACATGGCTTCCTCTGGACACAACTCTCTCCCCTACTCCTTGCGCCCTGCTGGGTCTCCAGTCCCCAGCTTGGAAAAGCCTGGGAATCTGAACTTATGCAGCCCACTTAATCCTGGGATCTTCCCTAAAACTAGGGAGAGAAGCTAGAAAAAGAGAATGCAAATCAGGGTGTGGGGGTCAACACTGATGTATTGCAAAGGAACATCAATAGTAGCTTGCCACATTGGGGAGATACTCTTGACCCTCTGGGAGATGGCAGGGGTATTCCTGGCAACTTAGGCAGGCTGAAGCATGTGCCCTCAGCCTGATGGGGAAGAGATGAACTGCGGCAAATGAGTTTATCTCTTCCCCAGTGCCATTTCTTTGCAGGCCCCATGCAACTGGCTTATATATTTGATATCTATTCTAATTCGTGAAACTCCAGGGAGGTCAGCATTTTTATTTTATAGCGAGGGAAATTTAGG